>ML779153.1:894207-915520 GCA_009831015.1 Picea engelmannii | reverse complement strand
AATATATATCAATTTATTATCATATAATTTAAGGAGTAGTCTAAACATTCTAGTTTTTTACTTTCACTATCCATTATCATAGACAAATCAATTATTGACTAATTTGCAATTTTACATTTCTTAACTCACGTTTCTAAACTCGTGATAGATGAAACACCATAAAAAACCCCATGACACTTTCCATTGAAGTCAACAATTCTATCCATCTTTCTAAATTTCTAAATGATAAGAGAAATTGTGGTGCAATAAATACCCATAGGATAAGAGAAAATTATGATACCATACTGAGTTTTTTAACTCTATTTGTGAGTGCACAAAGTTGGTGGACATTTTAGATGGGATTCAAGATCTTAAAAACATGCTCACTATATAAAAATCCATAATGTGAAACTTTTGTAGAAGCTAGGTTTAAGGATGATCAAGCGTGACAACTCCTTTGACACATAGACTAGGTTTAAGGATGTGTACACATTTTTCTTCACTAAAACACACACACACACATTATATTTTTCCTCAAATAAAAAAGGGGTTTTTCTAGCGAGTGCACCTCACTCTTCACATCCATGCCTTAGTGTTATTTCTAAGAAAAAATCGTGACCATGCTTTCAAGAGAAAACATGCCCAAACCTTGTGGATTTCAAATTCTCTAAAGAAATTGGAATTGAGTTTGGGTATTGTTGGTGTATTCGCTCTCATTGGTAGTATTGGGAAGCAAATAGAGTGAGGTAAGTGGTATTAACCTCTTTTTCTATGTTTTGCAAGTAGTTGAATAATTTTGTTCACATTTTCTCATTGTGGTTATATCTATCACCAATATATATTTGTTGAACTTGTAGTTTTTAGCTCCTTCTTTTCAACCTAAAATGTTGATGTGTCTAGTGCCTCCCTTACTACCACCATGGAGGTATTCATTTAGTTGAATTTTGAACTTAAATCCATTTATTCTCAATGCATAATTATAGTAGCAAATTCCAATGGTTTATATGCTATAGATTCACTTTATGGTAGACAAATGGGCCACTGTCACAAAGTATTACAAAAACAAAGGTCATGGCAAGGGCATCAAGAAATATTTGGTAGTGTATAACCTATTCATGGTTGTTGTTTGAATTGATTTATTGCACATGTGTAATTTGTTAACCGGTTAATTGTGTGTTCTTGCAACACTCAACTAGAGAGACCAATGTGCCTTCCCCATCACCCATTTTAGTAGAGAGAATTGAATTATATACCAAATCCTTAAAATCTCATAATAAACCAAGCACACACAATGTACAAAATCTGTGAGTGTGGAGAACAAACCCAAAAGAGATAATAGAGATGAGTTACCTAATAACTCCTTATAGAATATAATAATCTCCTTCAAATACCACTAATACATATGACCAAAGTTTCCACAGTTTTTTGTTGCTATTGCCACACATATCCGTCGCACTTTCCACGAAATCAAAGACTATTTTTCATCGCTATTGTTTCGTCGCTATATCCACGAACCATGTGTTCATGGAAACAATGAAGAAATTATCCCTCCACATGTCATCACCATCAAGATAGGTTTTCCTTATAAAGAGTGGAAATTGCGATGAAACTTCGTTGCAATAGGGACAAAAAACCATGCCAAGGTAAAAAAATTACCAACAGCTTACGACATAGATGCCATATGTGTGACACAAAATTGTGGAAAGGTGCGAAAAAAAAGTGTGGCAATAGTGAAGAAAATGTTTTGTAGATGACAAAAATTACGACGCAGATGTTATATGTGTGACGTAAAACTATGGAAAAGTGCGATGAACTTGCCTCTCTATTGCCATGCTTGTTCAAAAAAAATCATTGCCTTGTGACGAACTATAGTTGATATTTCCACCCTTCCTTTAAGTTTTAAAACAGAAAATCTACATGAAAATCTACATATCAAGAAGAAATCCTTTTGAAAAGGTGATGCTCCTCTATGATTCTAGATTTCAGGATTTTCCTGGAAAATTATAGACAATATGGTTGGGACCATATGAAATTAATGAAGTTCATGATAATGTCACTACCACTTTAATTACCATCGACGGGTCTAGGTCTCCCTTTTTGGTCAATGGACATCGGCCATGAATTTACCATCAGTCGCCTTCAAAAGAATCCTTCTGTGAAGAAGTAAGGACCCTATTGTTCAGATTTTGGCTGGCCAGGAAGGTAACCCAACAACCTCAAATCCATAAATGATGAATTTGTTTTACTGTATATATTGTATATAGTGTTTTTTTACAGATTTGATTGATTTTTTAGCTCTTCCTTTTTTTAGGAAAGTCATTTGAGAAAATACAAACCAGAAATGATCGATCATTGTTTCCTTTGAAAACCATTTCCGTTCCTTTTAAAAAGAATGATTGGTGTTCCTTTCTCGATTTTTTTCTTATTGTGGCTCCTTTGTTGTTCCTTTTAAAAAGAACGATTGGTGTTCCTTTGTTGTTCCTTTCACAGTTTTTTTCTTACTGTGTCTCCTTTGTTGTTCCTTTTAAAAATAACGGTTGTTGTTCCGATTGCTAATCTCTTGTATAAGGGTATAAGTTAGACATGTGGCCTTTGGCATTTTTTCGTCAAAGGACAAGAGATATCATCACGAGTCAACTTGTTCACTTAGGTTACATATAGTGAGTGGCATTATCATCCTTTGGCTACCAAAACAGGATAATGGTCTTCTTTGGAAAAGAAAATTCAAACCATTTATTAAGGACACAGGCTCATCTATGGGTTAAAAGTCAACCCTTTCGAGGCTATGGACGCCTACTGGCAGCAGTGGCTCTACCTGTGGTATCATAGTATACCTTAAATACGCCAATTTTTAGTGTGTTTTTAGATTTCCTTTTATAAGCATTGAGAATATCATTCCAGATATATCTAATAAAAAAAAGGGGAGAGTAACAACATTATGATTTGTGCAAAATTTTAGCATGTGAACAAATTTAAAATCATTCGGAATCCTTTTCCTCAAATGGTTTGTACCATAGGTACAATAATTCAAATTTCCCACACAAAGTGATGATTATCGTTAGTACCTTTAAAGTGTTTGATTGAAAGTTATTAATGATTGTCTTTTCCAGTGGTGGCAACGACATAGAAATCTCACCTCACAGTCACTCCCTGTCATTATTACACTCATACGTTTGATGGTCAAGTTCGACCTTTCCATTTATGGGGGGTATATGCCCGACACATTTACTGATGTATTTCAATGAATGCAGCAATTATGAAAATGCACATTTTTATATATAGACAAAATGTCATTCTATATTTTCTATGTCTTTTGTTTTAAAAAATCTGGTTGAGTTAAGTTGTAGCAAGGAACGTTAGTGGTCCTCACCTTCTTACAGAAATATGGGAGGTCGAAGTGTGCGACGGGAACTACCACTCTTACAGGTAACTGAGCATGCAAGAGAAACCCTACATCGTCTGGGGTGGACATAGTACTTCAATCAGTTGCAGGGATACGATATAGACATCATGATAGAATTCTTTCATAAATTGCAGGGAGAAACCTCCATGGTTCGAGATATACGAATTCCAGTGACTTAGGAAATTGTAGCAGAGGTTGTGGGCCTTCCTAACACAGGAATACAATGGTCTGGAAGATATACAATGCTTAAAGAAGTTGTATAATCCTTCGTAGAACCTGGAGAGGAATTGGATAAAAAGGGAAAGGGACTTAACCCCAACACTCTCAGCGAACCTTGGAAAGAACTAGCAGGTGTCATACAGAGGTATATCACCTGTGATGAAAGATATGATTTGATCCACCCACACCACCCCAAACTACTAGCTACACTCAAATAATGGTTAGTAATCAATTTACCATTTTTCCTAAATGCTATGTTACATGAGGTCGCTATAAGAACACAGAAGGAAAAATATCGTGTTACTATCATCAGCCACCATGGATTTGTAAAACTAATAGTAAATAAGGCCCTAAGTCAAACTCAAATGACCTGGGGGGATATTATTGAGGCCATTTGGCCTGTACTATTAGAGCAACCTAAATTACAACATGAAGATCCAACCCAGGGAATTGAAGTAGCACATGAAGGTGAACCTACTGCCCAAATGGAAGCTCCGCCTCCTCAACCTAAATTTGAGGCGAACGCCGCCCAATTTGCAAAGACTCAGACCTCACAAGTGAAGGAATCAACGAGGAAGAGAAAAAGAGCAATGGATGCTCCTAAATCTCCCATGGAAGGGAAAAGAATAAGTATATAGATAAGACATCATGAAGAAATTCAGGATACAACAAAACAACTTGAAGAAATTTAAGATACAACAGAATAGCCTGAATAAATTTAGGACATAACAGAGCAACCCTTACAGGGAGATGTTTAGGGAATTGAGCGGACAGAACAAACACCACAAGGAAACAATTAGGAAGATAACCAGCCAGCATTGGGACACCTCACAGAACAATTTTTGAAAAGATATGAGGTAGAGATAGCTCATGTTTTAGGGAGTTTAGGGACCTCAATTAGCAGAGACACAAACAGGCCAGAAGAAAACCAGGTGCTAGCCTCTCCTTCGAACTCGGTTGAATATTTCCCTGACATTGAGATTTCACTCCCAGATGATACAACATAAGAAGAACCTCATACTAAGGTAAATACCCTAGTAGGGCAAGCAGAAGATCCACTATTGACAAATCAGGGTGAGGAAAATCTTGATAGCTCATAGAAACAAAGATCAGGGAAAAGCCACAGCATAATTAGAATGTTAAAATGCGAGAACAATTTGCTGAAGAGAAGGGTTAAAAATATTAAAGTGTTAAATAAGAAAGTTGGAAATCTTAAGGAAATTATCAAGGAATTAAGAAAACAACTAGAGAGAGTCGATAATATCCATGAAAGAAGGAATACCAAAAAACATAGAACATAGGGAAGGAACTCTCTTCTTAGGAGGGCAGTCCAAATGAGTTATGTAGGAACATAGAAAAAGTTGCACATCCTTGAAGAAACAGTAGAAATGGAACTTCAGACTGAGACTACAACAACAAAAGGGGTAGTTGTTCAAAATGAAGAGGAAATTCCTTTGGGAGCATATGAAACAGAGGCTCAACCAGAAATTCTAGGAGGAACAACTGCTCAACCTAAGGAAGTAATTCCCACTCCTTTAGAGACCACAGATGCAGAAACTCAGACAGTAATTCCAGTAATGAATGAAGAAACCTGCCAGACTGAAGAGGTATCTCAGTTTCAGGATCAGAGTGCCATCATTGAAAGACTAGAAGAAAAACTGGTACAAGCCCAACAGGCCTTGACCTAGACCAGAGATGAAATGGTGACCATGACAGAGCACCAAAAATTTGTTAAACAACTCAAAACCATGTCAACCATGGAAAATGAGACATATTCTGAGCTGACTAAGGCTCAAGGGAATACAAAGAAGGTACAAGGTCAACTGGAAAAATCTTTGGAGCAAATCAAAGTGATTTGTGATATCTACACTGATGCAATAGATTGTAGAGCTCCTCCTACCAATTATAATTTTTTTTATTAAAATGCTACCTTTTGCTGAGGGTTAAATCTATTCGAGTAGGGAAACCGATTAAATCACCACTATATTTGAGTTTGTGTCTTGTTTTAGGTAGCAGGAAGAGAAAGTGCAATATTTCTTGTGTGAACTGTACTTCCATAATTTCATTTTGGAAGACAATAGCAGAGATAATCCTGGTCCCTTTATTAGGGACATCCAATTGCAAGGGTTCCTATCCTTCACTAAAAATCAATTCAGGTGGGCTAAGGCCCACAAAAATTTCATTAAGAGAGAAAATGGGTTAGATATCTGGGTCAGGGGGGAACCACCAATGTCTTTTCCTACTATTATGCGACATAGGACATTCATGAAAAGGGAAGGAGTGAAAATCTATTTAGGTCATATTCATCAACAGGTTATACGATCAGTCATAGCATATTTTAGGGAACTCAAAGAAGAAGCTCTTTCTGGCTCCAAGTTAAGATGGGATGTCTCCCTAGTTGAAGTAAGGGTTAGAGACCCCTTCGGTTTCAAGAACTTCTTTCCAACCACCTTAAGAATATAAATATATGTCAGAATGATCCAGAAGGAAGGAACTACCTAGATTGGGTGTAGATATAATCCCCCTCTTGTATGGTTTCCTCCAGAGGATTACCAGAGAGATTATCAAATTAATAAAAAGAGGGAAGACATTGCTTTTGGCAAACTCAGAAGAAAGAATGGGTTCAGGGCACCTGCTGAACCAACTTTTCCTCCTTACAACATCACTTCTTTGCATGTAAGAACTTAGCTTGCATGAGGACATGAAATAAGGTTAGCAGGGGGGTATGTTGGGTTATGAAAACGTATAGTTATTCTCCTCATTTCCATGATTTATGACATCATCTTGACTGAATTTTCTATTACTTAGGAATAAAATAGGATAGGAAATGACTAAAATGTCTTCTAGAACTATCATCGAGTTGAATTTCATAAATTCTAAAATATGGTTGGAATTGTTTGATTTTGTTACAGGAATGGGTAAATCTTGGTAAACTCACAATAGTAGAAGATATTTCAAAGAAGCGCAAGCTATTGGAGGCTAAAGATATGGAGTGTAAAGAAGTTTCAAGAGAGATTAGTTCTCTACTTTGTAAACATCAAAAATAGTAATAGCGATCCTGAGGATCTCTTGATCCTAAGAATAACTTTATTTACCCATATTTTGTAATATATAAAGAGTAGTGAATCTTGAAAGAATAATCGAAGAATTGTATCTAAGCATTCAGAATTCAGAATTACTTTGCACAAACAGTTTCTCTAAATGGTGTCTCAATTATGGAATTAATAAAGATTTTGAAAGTTTCCACCATTTTTGTATACTGAGTTCCTAGTAGCAGTGCTTTTGAGAACCAAGGGCCCAGTCTCAAGGAGTTACTATCTTAATCTGTATTTTATCAGTTTGATTTTTGTTTCGAACTTTAAATCCTTTTTATCATCGTTACGATAATGCATAAGTGTGTTAATGTTTTGATACTATTTTCTTGTAGAATATAGATGATTTCCTTTGAATGTTGTCGATTTCTATTCCAGATTCCAATTGATGTAGTTTATTGCTTGACAGTTCCTCTCATTTTCACATGCATTGTTCCTTTCAATTAAATTAGCAATTATTGTTCCTTTCCGTTAAATTAGCATTTGATATTTCTTTTGCTTAATTAACATTTGTTGTTCCTTCTACTTAGTTAGAATTTGTTGTTCAATTACTATTCTCTCTCAACTTACAGTATTCAGTTATTTCTTTCCAGTAGATTAGATAGTCATCAATAGATCATCTTATTTTTATAGATCTCGTTAAGATTTTGTACTAAAAATATGTTATAGTTGTATTGGTCAATGTAAGAATACAAAAAAAGGTTTTTCCCACAGTCTATGATTCATACTTTGTTAAAACAATTGATGCTTGTCTACCAAAAATACAATTGTATCCTTTCATGAGGATTGCGAACTTTTACTAGTATAAAGCCTACTTTAAAAACATGTCAAAAACCTTACCTTTTCATTGTCCTTTTGCCAAATCCGTTAGCCCATACAACTTGATAAGAGTTTTCCACGAGATGCATTTCCATCACCAAGACCTTCATGAATCATAAAAGACAAATTATTTATATGAGTAAATAATTAATAAGCAAATAAACATGCATTTAGTTATGTAAAATACTATAGAAAAAATTAAGTGGTCACATACCTTAATGATCTTCTCTTTGTTTTGAGAATAGGTTATTCTCTACTGAACAGGGCCAACCACGTGAAGGTGGAAGCTCATATGGCCCCTCCCCTCCCCCCCCCCCTCTCACATCGCTCTCAATTCCCCATACCCAACAAATGATTTTCTTTATATAGAAAACATATAGACATTCATGCATAATTAGGATAGTTATCAAAACATATGAACATATAAACATTGATAAACATCCAAATACAAGTAACGAATTTATACATCTAATTTTTCTTTGATTTATGTTTTTTTACATTCATAAAATTGACAATTGGGGTATCATAATCATCCAAGGACATTGTATTTTGTGTTCCCTGTCCTTCTATTGTTTGTGTTCTCTCATGTACCATACTTCTGGTACGTCGCTAAGAAGGGCGTTGAGACATCTGTTCGGTGTTGTGAACTGCAACAACGAAAATGATCATATCGATATGTTGAAATATAATTGAAATAACTAATTCATTATTTTGATTAACATTACACTAATGCTCTTTACCTATATGTGTAGCTATGATAGTTGGTGCGTTAATTTCTTGTCCACTTGGTTCCTCTCGCAGTTCACCCTCCTAAGCTACATACTCTTCAATTTTGAGAAGATAATATATAAATATCGATATGTTGAAATATAATTGAAATAACTAATTCATTATTTTGATTAACATTACACTATTGCTCTTTACCTGTATCTGTAGCTGTGACAGTTGGTGCATTAATTTCTTGTCCACCTAGTTCCTCTCCTAGATCACCCTCTTGAGCTACATGCTCTTCAATTTTGAGAAGATAATATATAAGTATAAGTCAGGAAATAAATATCTACAATCATAGTAAATATTTCTCATTCCGAAGCATACATACAGGAATGGGTACTCTGCTCTACACTCTCATTGGACATGTGCACCCTTGTATGATGTGGTGTCTGTTGAATACTGCTACATTCACTATTGCAGTAGAACTGTTGCTTGAAAACAAACATAAATACTTAGTTAAGGGTGATATAATAAAATATGAATAGACTTTACAAGCATTATCCTATGGTTTCCTTATTCATTTGATTTACTTGCGTGGCTGGGGAGATAGGATTCTGGCCCAAGATTTTTCTATATTCAATCACACTTTTAAAACCATGCTTGTAACCAAGATTTAGGTCCTCCTCTATGGTCGTAGTGTCAAACATATTTAACTGCAATGCATAACACCATTAAAAATAACAATAACCAAAACATATACTTGTTCGCTACTATTAAATAAATATTAACCACAGTTAATCATTTAAATCTTACTATTCAGGCTTTTAGTTTTCCATAGCCACCTACCCTAGTTTATGTTGGTTGTGTTTTTCCACTCTGGCCTTGGTTGCTTTGGAGGTGTCTGGTAGCCTACATATGGAATTTTTGAAAAAAATTATATATCAGAATTGTTACTTAAAACAGGAAAGGAAAACATAAATGATCATATTTCACTGATAATATAACATGTGTTATACCTTGCTTGACCAACTCGTGGATGTTTTCCTTGTTTTTTAAACAAGTTCTCCTTTGCATCATTTATTAGCGCCTTCCACTCTTTCTCTAGAACCATGGGAGGGGGCTCGTGCTTGAGGTCTAATTGCAATTTCTCCCTATACTGGGCCCTGGTATATTTTAAATTCTCGTTGGCTAACTTTGTAACCACTTTCTTGTTGAAACTGTTGCTGAACAAGTTTACCATGTGGTCTATTAAATCATATTTCTTTTTTCTATCTTGGCCATTCTATCGCATGTGAATGGTGGGGTCAAACATATCCAATTCTTTGTCATTTAAGTTTCTATAGAAAACATTGTTTCCTACAGAAACGTGTTATCCATTAATTTATAATAATCTCAACAAATGTCCATTTCAATTTCATAAAAAAAATGAATCAATTAATTAACAATTACCTACAATCTTCTTAATCTTGATCGGAACACATGTGTCATCCACCAGAAAGGTGACATCTAGTGATCTAGTGCTTTTAATTCGTTCTGCTCCATGCATAATAGTATCCTCTCCATCTACAGTACGTTCCTCTCCAGAGTCATGTGAAGTCCCAGGCTCCGGTTCATAATGCTTTGGCATGTCATGCCATTCAAAATAATTTCTCTCATCAATGGATTCGAGGAGATCCTCAGGAGGCTAAAAAATCCTCACTTTCACTTTTCTATTTTGAATTTTTTTTTGGATTGGACCATCACTACTACCTATAGCAGTTGCACGATCGACAGGTTCCCCATGCACGGGGTTTAAAAACTCCTACAAATGGAAAAATTTACTTTAAGAATTCATATACAAAATATAAAACAAAATAAAACAGATATGGAATTTTCATAGCTGATAAAAATATGTGAAGATGTCACTTACCCCAAAATTAGTTATTTTATTTTGTAGCTCTACAATTCGTTCCCTGTCGTCCTGTGTCAGGGGTATTTTTCTAAGAAAACCTAGATATTCTATGTCCTTCAAGGCCTTCGTTACAATTTTCATTGGGTCAGTCAAATAAAATATTTTATCCTCATCAATATCCTTAGTGGGAGCCTTCCCACATTGACCATACCATAATACATTCATGAATAAAATTAATGAGATGAACTTTAACATTTGAGAAATTTAGTTGTTGTTGTAGTCATAAGTTGTTACTATATTTGACATTTACCTGGTGAGGCACAACAGGTTCCTTTCCATGGTCACCCTGGACAGATGTAGTGGGTGATTTTCGAACATGGTCACCCTAGACAAATGTTGACACATTAAATCAATCAACAAAAGTTATGAAATTCACCTGTAACATTTAAAAAATGAAATATTGGAGTAATATCAGAAAAAAAATAATGAAATTTCAAAATTTTAGTTGATGTAGTCATAAGTTGTTATTGTATTTAAAATTTACCTGGTGAGGCATAGAGGGTGCCTTTCCATGGTCACCCTGAACAAATGTAGCAGGTGATTTTTGAACAAGGTCACCCTAGACAGATGTAGCAGGTTATTTTCGAACACGGTCACCCTGGACAGATGTTGACACAATAAATCAATCAACAAAAGTTATGAAATTCACATGTAACATTTAAAAAATGAAATATTGGAGTAATATCAGAAAAACAAATAATGCAATTTCAGAAATTTAGCTGTTGTAGTCATAAATTCCTACTGTATTTAACATTTACATTGTGAGGCATAGTGGGTTCCTTTCCATGGTCACCCTGGATAGATGTAGCGGGTGATTTTCGGACACGGACACCCTGAATAGACGTTGACACAATAAATCAATCAACAAAAGTTCTGAAATTCACCTGTAACATTTAAAAAATTAAATATTGAAGTAATATCAGAAAAAAAAAATAATGAACTTTCAGAAATTTAGTTGTTGTAGTCATAAGTTGTTGCTATATTTAACATTTACCTGGTGAGGCATAGCGGGTGCCTTTCCACGGTCACCCTGGATAGATGTAGTGAGTGATTTTCGGACACAGTCACCCTGGACAAATGTTGACACAATAAATCAATAAACAAAAGTTATGAAATTCACCTGTAACATTTAAAAAATGCAATATTGGAGCAATATTAGAAAAATAATAATGAAATTTCAGAAATTTATTTGTTGTAGTCATAAGTTATTACTGTATTTAACATTTACCTGGTGAGGCACAGCAGGTGCCTTTCCACGATCACCCTGGACAGATGTAGTGGGTGATTTTCTGCCACGGTCACCCCAGACAGATGTTGACACAATAAATCAATCAATAAAAGTTATGAAATTCACTTGTAACATGAAAAAAATGAAATATTGCAGTAGTATCAGAAAAAAAAAAATAATGAAATTTCTGAAATTTAGTTGTTGTAGTCCTTAGTTGTTACTGTATTTAATATTTACTTATTGAGGTGCAGTGGTTTCCTTTTCACGGTCATCCTAGATAGATGTAGCCTATGATATCTCATGGTCACCCTGGATAGATGTTGACTGTAATGTCCCCAAGGCCGAGCCAGTTGTAAATCTGGTGTATGAAATGAATTGTAAATATATGTTATAGGTTGGTGAGCCAAGTTTGTATAAGCCGGTGGGCTTATGTGATTGTTAGGCCAGAGATCCTAAGGGTTGGAGGCCAAGGGCATGATCTTGTACTTGTATGTATGCAAAACATTTAATAAAATTCAAAACACCGCCAGGTGCAGACCGACCACAATGAATGAGTGAAGGGGGACTAAGCATCCACAAAGTGGGCAAGGAATTAGGGACTAGAAGGTGGGAAAAAGGGGCTAAGTGTTTAGCCTAGGGGACTTAAGCCTGGGAATAATATTTTATTATTATTCCAAAAGAACATGTGCCATTTATATTTTTTATCCTATGTTCCTGACCAAGGAAGGTGATGCATGCTGGTGGAATGCATGTAGTTTCCAGGGTGACAAGTGTCGACCCTGGTGCATGCGAATAAAATGACCAAGGTGGACTCCGAGGGGGTTCCTTGTCGCATTCGATCGAACTGCTTGAGTGTGTACGGGCTCTGAGCAGTACGATTGTCTCAAGTTCTGCAGAGAACCTTCGTGTGTCCCTGTGATCTGAAAAGTCTGTGTCTGGCTCTAAGAAACCCCATGTATACCCCCATACTGAACTAGAAGCCTGTGACCAATTCTGAAAGAGCCAGTTTCACCTCTGTTTGAACTAGAAAAGCCCTTGTTGTGTCTAGAGATTCCATGTGCATCCACTGCCCGAGATCGAGCCTATGCATAAGATATTTGTCCCAAAGCCATGACCCTGAACCATTCTGCCATTGTTGAACCAGTCGGAAAGCCTGTGTTTGGCTCTGTATATTCATGTACACTTCTATTCTATGAGCTGAGAAGATTTTGTTTGTTTCTGAAGAGCCGATTTCACCTTCATTCTGAGCCATAGAGTATGTGTTGACCCCTGTGGGAATTACTCATCATGCATTCCCATGAACCATCATTGTGAGGCCTCGAGCCATTGTTGAGCCTGTTTGAGAGGCTATGTTTGTATTTCCAGTTGGCTATGGTGACCACGTAGAGCTAGACTGTGCATGGCTTGATGGCCAGCGTGAGTTGTGATTGAGCCTGTGTGTGATTTGTCTCTAGGTGAGGGAGGTGATTTTTGTTGGAAGAGGTTTCTTCCAGAGAGTGTCCAACACCAGCTTCGGGCTAAGAGATTTCCTAATCTGGCCTGTTGCCGAGACCCAGAGAGGTAGGTTAGCATCAATGGACTATTCTTGTGAAGGTGTATACTCCCAGGCGGAACAGGCATGTGGGGAATGAGAGTCTTGTAGTAGTGGGCATAAGATGGCATCCTGGGAAGAATCCTTCCAAATTTTCTATATTGTTTTCCCTATAACCTCAGCCTAGCCTAGGATTCCTTTCCTTGGGGTGGAGCTTAGTCCTAGCTCAGGGGTGACCCACTATTGAGCTGATGAGAAGTGCGGTCTAAGGCTGGGAGGTTCATGGAAGGCCTACACTTGGTTGGTGGATTCTACCACTGTTAAAAGATAAGTATCTGATTATGATTTAATCATGTTTTGCATGACTCTGTTGCTTATGTTATCATGATTTCCGTTGTGTATATGAATTAATATGAAACGTTATTGATTGTTAATTATAGAAGTAAATAATATTTTTTACTCTGAACTTAAATTTGTTTATTTGTTTAAATGCATGTGGATTATATAATACCTGTATGAGTTATGTACAAAGTGGTGTTATAGATTTATTTTAAGAGAATTTAAGCCTTGGTAGCCAGAAAAGGTGCGCTACAGTTTGGTATCAGAGCCAAAGTTTCGACACTAAGCCTAGATGGGCCAATGGAGAGGTCTTTGGACCAAGAGTGCGAGGAAATTGGGTTTCGAAGGCCAATTTTGGACCCTGGTTTGCTCTGAAGTTTCAAGGAGTTACTTGATGATTTTTTAAGTTCAGGAGGTTTAGCAGTGTGTGAAACTGCAACTAGTGTGGTCTATGGCCATGGGGAGATAGGTCTTCACACCAATAGTGTTAGAACCTTAGGATCTGCTCGGGAGGGAAGGTGAACCCTCGTGACCGTTAGATATGGAGAGTGTGCGCAGGGTTTAAATCCCTTTTGAATTGCACAAGAGTGTGGGAATCACGATACGCAAACTCTTGAAAACCTAAAAAAAACCTGAGAAGATCTACACCGTAGATCATGGGGAGAAGAACTTGACCGTTGGATCAAGTAGTTTAGTAAACAGTGATTTCAGGATTTCGGTAGATGGAGGTTCGAGATGTGGGTTTCATGAACTCTCGATGCCTGAAACCCCTAAATGTCAAAAAGATCTTCACCATTGATCTGAGGAGAGGATCTGGTTGTTGGATTCCTTGCTTGGAATGGACGTGGGTGCATGAATGCGTACCATGTGCCAGTGAGTCGAGAAGACAGGTGAGAGTGGTGGGATCCGATGACATCACCAAAGGTGACGTGGACCCTCCTGAACATACCACGTGCCATGGTGGTGAAGGGCGACAACTATGCTGTGGGCCCGGAGAATAAAGTAATTCACAATTTTGGGGATTTGTGAGATAAGAGCATGGGAGCTCGACATTGAAACTCGCGAAGTCGCGAGTAGCAAGAACGCAAGGAGAAAAGTCAACATCGCTTCTCGGGGTTTCATGAAAGGGAGGTGCCAGGGTTGGACACCACAACTCACGAAGGTGCGAGTAGCGAAGAAGTGCTAGCACTTAGCCCTAGACTACAATCATGTGTAGCAGACGCTAGCAAGAAGGGAGCCATACCTGCATCACATGGAATTTGCAGAGCCGAACGAGAGCTCAGAAAACTTATTTGAATCGAAACGTCTTTGTACTTGTTTGTATTGGCTTATAAATGTTTTGGATTGTACGTGAAGTTTTAATGACCTGAAAAACTTCGAATTGAATTGCACAGTGCATGTGCAGAGTTAAACGAGAGTCAGAACTCCAGTTAAACAATGCCAAGTATGGAGTGGGAAAAGGTGCAAATTTCCCTCGAAATAGAGGACGAACGAGAAGGAAGGGATGTCAATGTGGAAGTGGAAGGATCAAACTCCAATGGGCATGGAAAAGAGAAGGATAAGGAAGGACATATAATTAAACTCATCAAAGGATTGCAAGAAATATGCCTAGGATCGTCTAGCTAATAGTCGAAAGCTCATGAAAATCAGGGATCGGCAGGGTGAATTCAACTTAAAAATGTTGAAGAGCCTGGAAAGAATAGAAAAGAAATTGGAGAAAGGGAGTGACACAAGCAGATCAAGAAGTGTTAGAACCCCTAAGAGGAGAAGAAGATCGAGGAGTGGTAACAGACATTACCGTCTCTCCCCAAAGCATTTTGGCAAGGAAACATATAGTAGTTCAAGCTCGTCTCCTACGAGAAAACACCGAAAATTTGGAAAGGATGAATTGAAAGGGGAGATGAACAAGATTAAGCCTCCAACATTCGATGGAGAACATAAGAAGGAGGAAGATGTCGAAACATGGTTGTTGGTATGAAGAAATAATTCCAACTGGAGAATTATTCTGCCTATGCAGAAGGAAGAATTGCAATGTACCAGCTGAAAGGAAAAGCATCCATGTGGTGTGATCAGTTGGTACAGGTGCAACACATAAGAGAGAAAGAGGTCACATGGAAGGAGTTGAAGAGGTATTTCCAGAAGAAATACCTGCCTAAAAGGTACTATGACAGAAAGATGAAGGAGTTATTTGAACTCAAGTTGGGCAGCATGACCATTGATGAGTATAAACAAAGTTTTATTGAACTACTGAAGTATGTTTTGTTCATCAAAGATGAGGCTGTCAAAATTCAGAGGTATCTGAGTGGATTGCCACCTTCCATTGGTGACAAGATTTAGTATCACGATCCTAAGACCATGGAAGAAACCATAAGAAGGGAAAAATGCCTATATGAACAACAAAGAGAAAAGCCTACCTTTCAGAAGGCTTGGGATGACCAGAAGAGGTTTAAGAAAGAACAGAGGCAAAAGGGAAATAGGCCTCCCTTTTTCAGAAATAGTCTTCAGGGACAACCATCATTTAGAGAGCCGAGAATGACTAAAGAGGGAGCATAAAGATAGAGACAGATGCCCATTCAGTGTTGGGGCTGTCAAGGAAACCACAAGTATAGAGATTGTCCCCATAAAAATGGTAAAGCGAGGATTGTTCATACTGTTCAGCAAGATGAAATAGTGGAAGATATGGGCAGCAAAATGCCGAGGATCTACGCAGCCCTGGACAACAAGAAAGAATAATTTCAATTGCACATGATTGAAGTGGAAGGTATGATTAACAACTGACCACTTGTTATTTTAATTGATTCAGGGGCTAGCCATAGTTATGCAGATCCTAGAGTGGTGGATAGTTTGCATCTAATGAGAAGCAAACATGAGAAGTCTTGGTTAGTGCAGTTAGCCACAGGGACCAAGAGGAAGGTCACTKAATTGGTTAAGTCCTGTTTAGTAGACATGAAAGGAATGAGCACTAAGGCTGAATTGAACATTCTCCCTCTAGGCTCATATGATTGCGTAATTGGGATGGACTAGTTGGAACAACACCATGCCCTTCTGGACTGCCATAACAAGAGGTTGACATACCTGAATGAAGAGGGAAATTAGGTAACAATCCAAGGATTTCCCAGAGTCATGGCTATTAGGGAAATCTCAGCCATGCAGCTGAAGAAATGTTACCGGAAGGGCTATCAATTATTTTCATCTCGGGTGGAAGAAGCATCCCAAGATGTAGTCTCAAATCTAGAAGACCACGAGGTACTCAAAGAGTTTAAGGATGTATTTCAAGATGTACTTGGACTACCTCCGAAGAGGGACATCGATTTTTCTATAAATTTTATGCCTGGAGCAGCTCCAGTTTCGAAGGCTTCTTATAGAATGAGTACGCCAGAGCTGAAAGAGTTGCAATTGCAGCTCGAAGAGCTACTAAAGAAGGGATACATTCACCCCAGCATGTCACTGTGGGGATCCCTGGTCCTATTCGTGAAGAAGAAAGATGGGACGCTGAGACTGTGCATTGATTTTTGGCAGTTGAATAAGGTAACTGTCAAGAACAAGTATCCTCTACCAAGGATCGATGATCTTTTTGATCAGTTGAAGGATGCAAAAATATTTTCAAAAATAGATCTTAGATCTGGATATCACCAAGTGAGAATAAATGATGAGGACATCAACAAGACCGCCTTTAGAACAAGGTATGGTCATTATGAGTTCACAGTGGTGTCGTTTGGATTGTCAAACGTGCCTGTTGTTTTCATGTGCTTAATGAATGGAGTGTTCATAGATTATTTGGACAAGTTTGTCATAGTCTTCCTGGACGATATCTTGGTGTATTCCAAGATAGAGGAAGAACATGAGCAACACCTGAGAATGGTGCTGCAGGTGTTAAGAGAACACCAGCTATATGAAAAACTGAGCAAGTGCTCATTTTATCAAAGGCAGATCCACTACTTGGGACATATTGTTTCAAAAGAGGGGATCGTTGTGGATCTTGAAAAGGTTGAGGCCATCTGAGAATGATCAGGGCCAAGGAATGTGGTAGAAGTTAGATCTTTTATGGGTCTGGCAGGCTACTACAGAAGGTTTATAGCGATATTCTCAAAGATAGCTCATTCTATCACTTCCTTGCAAAGGAAGGAGAAGAAGTTTCAGTGGACTAAAGAGTGTGATAGCAGTTTCTAGCGATTGAAGCAACTGCTAACCAATGCTCCAATCCTAAAGATTGCAGATCCAAATAAGGATTAGGTAGTGTGCATCGATGCCTGTAAGAAGGGGCTAGGAGGAGTTCTCAACCAAGAGGGATTTGTAATTTGTTATGAGTCCTGAAAGCTGAAAGAGCATGAAAGGAATTATGCCACTCATGATTTAGAGATAGCAGCAATTGTCCACGCATTGAGGAAATGGAGACATTACCTCATGGGAAGGAGATTCGAATTGAGAACAAACCATAACGGTCTGAAGTATTTATTTGATCAGTCGACTTTAAATGTCAGGAAAATCAGATGGCTAGAGTTTCTGTGCGAATATGACTTTGATATCAAGCATATCAAAGGGAAAGAAAATAAGGTGGTAGATGCACTCAGCAGAAAAGTGCACGAATTACATGCTACAACCATTAGCATGTACAGGACTAAGATTAAAGACAGAATTTTGGAAGTGGAAAATGTTGATTTGCAGTACAGAGGTTTAGTAGCAAAGCTACAACAGCGTGAGAGACCACAGACCAAGGAAATTTACACATTGGGAACTGATGGCTTACTTATGTATAAAAACAGAGTGTATGTACCCAATGTCCAAGAATTGAATCTGGCAATTCTAAAAGAAATGAATAACGTGGCTTATGCTAGACATCCTGGATATCAGAAGACTGTGGAAACAGTCAAAAGCCATTATTTTTGGCCGGGTCTGAAGAAGGAAATTTCTGAATACATCGCCAAATGTATGGAGTGCCAAAAGGTTAAGGCTGAGCATAGGCACCTAGCAGGGTTGCTGCAACCTTTACCCATTCCTTAATGGAAATGGGAATTGGTAACAATGGATTTTATCACAGGATTTCCCAGAACAAACAAGCAGCATGATTCAATCATGGTGGTGGTGGACAAGCTTACTAAATCCGCCCATTTCATTCCACTGAAAACCACCCATAGGGAAGATGATGTTGTTGATATCTTTTTAAAGGAAGTTGCACGCTTGCATGGAATTCCTAAGACAATTGTGTCTGATAGGGACCCAAAATTCACTTCAAATTTCTGGAAAGGACTGTTCAAAGGATTTAGAATGAATTAGAAATTTAGTACAATGTATCATCCTAAGTTTGATGGTCAGACAGAGAGGCTGAACAGGGTAATAGAAGACATACTGAGAATGTATGTGATGGATAAACCGTCAAGGTGGGAAGACTACCTGCATTTGGTAGAATTTGCCTACAATAATGGGTATCATGCATCATTGAAGATGAGCCCATTCGAAGCACTTTATGGAAGAAAGTGCAACACTCTAGTGAGATGGGATAATCCAGCTAACAGAGCAGTAGTTGGGCCTGAGCTGCTCAAAGAGATGGAAGATCAAATGATAAAAATTAAATAGAATCTAAAAGTTGCCCAGGATAGGTAGAAAAGTTACGCTAACAGTAACATAAACCATAAAGAATTCAAAGTGGGAGACCATGTTTTCCTGAAAGTGAAAACTAATAGGAGTTCCCTGAAGCTGGGAAGTTGTGCCAAGTTGGCAGCAAGATTTTGTGGACCATTTGAGATCCTGGAAAGGATTGGGCCAGTTGCATACATGATTGCACTACCTGCATCTATGACTGTACATAATGTGTTTCATGTTTCACTGCTTAAGAAATATGTACCTGATGCTAATCATGTTATTGATTGGAATGTGATTCAAGTGGAGCCAGAAGGTGTCCTACAAGTGCATCATGTGCGCATATTGGACAGGAAAAGAAAACAACTCCGGAATCGATCCATAGAGCTTGTAAAGGTCCAGTGGACCTGGTACAGTCCTAAGGACGTGACATGGGAGCATGAAGAGGTTATGCGGGTAGAGTACCCACATCTTTTTGAAACTTTTGAAAGGCTTGCAGAGACAGTGTAAGTTGCACTGAGGACAGTGAAAAAAATAAGGGAGGGGGATTGTAATGTCCCCAAGGCCGATCCAGTTGTAAATCTAGTATATGAAATGAATTGTAAATATATGTTATAGGCTGGTGAGCCAAGTTTGTATAAGCCGGTGGGATTATGTGATTGTTAGGCTAGAGAGCCTAAGGGTTGGAGGCCAAGGGCATGATCTTGTACTTGTATGTATGTAGAACATTTAATAAAATTGAAAACACCACCAGGTGCAGACCAACCACGATGAATGAGTGAAGGGGGACTGAGCATGCACAGAGTGGGAAAGGAATTAGGGGCTGGAAGGTGGGAAAAAGGGGCTAAGTGTTTATCCTAGGGGCTTAAGCCTGGGAATAATATTTTATTATTATTCCAAAAGAACATGTGCCATTTATATTTTTTATCCTAAGTTCCTGACCAAGGAAGGTGATGCGTGCTAGTGGAACACATGCATTCTCAAGGGCGACAAGTGTCGACACTGGTGCATGCGAATAAAATGGTCAGGGTGGAATACAAAGGGGTTCCTTCTCCCATTCGATCGAACTTCCTGAGCATGTACAAGCTCTGAGCTGTATGATTTTCCTGAGTTCTGTAGAGAACCTTCATGCATCCCTGTGATCCGAAAAGTTTGTGTCTGGCTCTAAGAATACCCGTGTATACCCCCATACTGAACCAGAAGCCTGTGACTGATTCTGAAAGAGCTGGTTTCACCTCTATTTGAACCGGAAAAGCCCATGTTGTGTCTGGAGATTTTGTGTGCATCCACTGCCTGAGATCAAGCCTGTGCATAAGATCTCTGTCCTGAAGCCGTGACCCTGAACCATTCAACCATTGTTGAACTAGTTGGAAAGCCTGTGTTTGTCTCTGTATATCCGTGTACACCTCTATTCTGTGAGCTGAGAAGCTTGTGTTTGTTTCTGAAGAGCTGGTTTCACCTCCATTTTGAGCCATAGAGTCTGTGTCGACCCCTGTGGGAATTACTCATCATGCATTCCCGTGAACCATCACTGTGAGGCCTCAAGCCATTGTTGAGCCTGTTTGAGAGGCTGTGTTTGTATTTCCAGTTGGCTATGGTGACCACGTAGAGATGGATTGTACATGGCTTGATGGACAACACGAGATGTGATTGAGACTGTGTGTGATCTCTCTCTAGGTGAGGGAGGTGGTTGTTGTTGGAAGTGGCTTCTTCCAGAGAATGTCCAGCACTAGCTTCGGGCTCAGAGAATTCCTGATCTAGCCTGTTGATGAGACCCAAAGAGGGAGGTTAGCACCGATGGACTGATCTTGTGAAGGTGTATACTCCTGGGTGGAACAAGCATATGGGGAATGAGAGTCTGGTAGTAGTGGGTGTAAAATGGCATCCTGGGAAGAATCCTTCCATATTTTCTATGTTGTTTTCCCTATAACCTCAGCCTAGCCTAGGATTCCTTGCCTTGGAGTGGAGCTTAGTCCCAGCTCAGGGGTGACCCACTGCTGAGCTAATGAGTAGTGCGGTCTAAGGTTGGGAGGTTCGTGGAAGGCCTGCACTTGGTTGGTGGATTCTACCATTGTTAAAAGATAAGTATCTGATTATGATTTAATCATGTTTTGCATGACTCTGCTACTTATGTTATCATGATTTCCGCTATGTATATGAATTAATATGAAACGTTATTGATTGTTAATTATAGTAGTAAATAATATGTTTTACTGTGAGATTAAATGTGTTTATTTGTTTAAATGCATGTGGATTATATAATACCTGTATAAGTTATGTACAAAGTGGTGTTATAGATTTCGTTTAGGAGCATTTAAGCCTTGGTAGCCAGAAAAGGTGCGCTACATTGACACAATAAATTAATCAACAAGAGTTATGAAAGTAATTGTAAGATTAAAAAGATGAAATATTGCAGTAATATCAGAAAATAAATAATGAAAAATGGAATGTATGCAGTAAAAAA
>ML779153.1:814160-851651 GCA_009831015.1 Picea engelmannii | reverse complement strand
TCATTCATATTTCAATGATAAATCCTTTTCCTTTTAAGATCAAATAGAAATATGCACACTGATTCAAACCATACCCATCCAATATTTATTACTCAAACTCAAATAAAAATAGGACTAGTATTAACCACCATATGTCGATTTTCCAAAACATTGTTCAACGTAATCAACTAGGAATTAAAACTCATAATCGAACCCCAATTCAATCACACACAGGTGTTCATCTAATAAAATCAACATAAGTATTGATTCAAAATAGCATTCAACCAATAACATGCCACTTTGATCCCGAGATTCTTGTAAATTTAACATATACAAACTTATTTTAAAAATTTCCCAACGAGAGACAAATCCAAATTGTTCCCAGTCAACCAAGAAAACACACAGTGTTCTTTACCTTCGACTGGATTTGCAACGATATTGTAACATCCTAGTTCTAACCGTTATAAACTATAATGTATTATGTAAATATGACTTAGGATGGTGAGCCGGTAAAGTTGAAAAGGGTCTAGAGTGCCTAGGGAATGTAACACTTCCTATACATTAATAAAATACATTGTTGGATGCAAGATCGACAAGGAAAAAAGAGATAGGGGGCTATGATTCCATGAGAGAGGGGGCTTGAGGGGCTAAGTGTTGTTATTATTATTATTTTATTTACCCATAATTGATTTTATGGAGAAGAGGGGGTTACATGAGCTTCTTGGGACAAAGGCAATATGGCTCTTGTCTTCATGTAATTATTTAAACATCCCTCGAAGGATGTTTTGGGGTCATTCTTCCCTTGGTTCATCCTCTTCTCATTGGTTCACTCGTTCTTCTTCCTCTTCAATCACTACTACTAGTTCGTGTGCTCTTGGGCTGAGCATGGAAACGAATGGAAGGAAGAGGAGATCCATCGTTGAATGGATATAATGATTTATTCATCATCATTCCAGGAGGGAATGGATGCCTGTGATGATGAACTTGATGGAATTTTGCATGGAATTGTCCATAGCTGAGATTCCTTGGAATTTCCAGTAGGGATATTTCCTAACCAATAGCACTAGAGCCCTGGTGTAGTGTACCCTTTTCGCAACTCGCGAGCCTACTTGCGCTCAGATACCAATTTGTACACACTTTTTAATAATAAACACAGGCCAGTATAACCACATTCATTTAACACAATTAAACACATTTAAATTACAGAGTAAAACATATCTCATTACTGCTATAATTAAACATTCCATACCATTTAACAATAATTCATTTACACAGTGGAAAACATGATACATAAACAACATGGTCATGCACAACATGATTAAAGCATAATTCAAATACTTATCTTTTAACAGCTATAGAAATCACCAACCAAGTGTAGGCCTTCCATGAACCTCCCAGCCTTAGACCACATTGTTCATCAGCTCAACAGTGGGTCACCCCCGAGTTGGGACCGAGATCCACCCCAAGGCAAGGAATTCCTAAGCTAGGCTGAGGTTACAGGGAAGACAACACATAAATATCTTGAAGGATTCTTCCCAAAGATGCCATCTTATGCCCACTACTACCAGACCCTCATTTCCCACATGCCTATTCCACCCAGGGGTATACACCTTCACACGCACAGTCCATTGGTGCTAACCTCCCCCTCTGGGTCTCGGCAACAGGCCGGATCAGGCAGTCTCAGGGCCCATAGCTGGTGTTGGACACTCTCTGGAAGAAAACACTTCCTAGCAAACTCTTTCACCTGGAAAGAGTTTCTTACAGGCCTGGCAACCTGCCTCTTCCAACATCAACCACCTCCCTCACCTAGAGAGAAGTCATACACAAGCTCAGCATGGGCTTACTCTGGCCAGTATGCCACGCGTAGACAAGCACTGTGTGGCAACAGTAGCCAATCGAGAAAACGAACACGGGCTTTCTAACTGGTTCAACAATGGTAGGTCACTTCTTATTTCTCAATCCGACAACACGGGATAGACTCACGCTTGAGTTCTCGGGAACGCGTGACAAACAATCCATGCAGGGTCAACATAGGTTTGAACTATTTAGACAGGAGTTGTACCAGGGTATTTCAGAAGTCCACACAGGATTTTCTGCTTTCAGGGATGAACCAGGGTATTCTTGCAGAGGTCGTACCAGTTCCACGCTCAGAGGTTCAGGTTCGAATGGAGAAGATCCCCTCACGCGGTTCATCTCAGCAATTATATTTGCATGCACCAGGGTTGACACTTGTCACCCTGGGAACTGCATGCGTTCCCACAGCATGCATCCCCTTTGCACGCCCCCCCCCCCCTTGCCAAGAACTTAGGATAAAATAATATGCACATGGCTCTTTTTGGAAATAATATTAAAATATTATTCTAGGCCTAAGCCCCCTAGGCTCAACACTCAACCCCTTTTTCCCACCTTCCAGCCCCTAATCCCTTGCCCACTCTGTGGACACTCAGTCCCCCATCACTCATTCATCATGGTCAGTCTGCACCTGGCGGTGTTTATATTTTATTGATGTGTTGCATACATACATATACAAAATCCAGACTCTTGGCCTTCAACCCTTAGGCTCTCTGGCCTAATCGAACACATAAGCCTATCGACTTATACAAAACTCAGCTCACCAGCCTATAACACATATTTACAATCTATTTCAGATCATGGTTTACATCGGGGCCGGGCCTTGGGGACACTACAATCCCCTCCCCTTATTTTTGCACTGTGCTCAGTGCAAGTTTACATAGCATCTGCAAGCTTTTCAAAATTTTCAAAAAGATGCGGGTACTCTGGCCGCATAACATCTGCATGCTCCCATGTTGCGTCCTTAGGATCGTCCCAGGTCCACTGGACCTTTACAAGCTCTATAGCTCGATTCCGGAGTTGTTTTCTTTTCCCGTCCAATATGCGCACAGGATAAACTTGCAGGACACCTTCTGGTTCCACCTAAATCACAGTCCAATCGATAACATGATTAGCATCAGGTACGTATTTCTTAAGTAGTGAAACATGAAACACATTATGTACAGTCATAGATGCAGGTAATACAAGCATGTATGCAACCGGCCCAATCCTTTCTAGGATCTCAAATGGCCCACAAAATATTGCTGCCAGCTTGGCGCAACTTCCCAATTTCAGGGAACTCCTGTTAGTTTTCACTTTCAGGAAAACATGGTCACCCACTTTGAATTCTCTATGGGTTCTGTTACTATCAGCATACTTTTCTGCCTGTCCTGGGCAGCTTTCAAATTCTGTTTGATTTTTATCATTTGATCTTCCATCTCTTTGAGCAGTTTAGGCCCGACTACTACTCTGTCAGCTGGATTATCCCGGCTCACTGGAGTGTTGCACCTTCTTCCATAAAGCGCTTCGAATGGGCTCATTTTCAATGATGCATGATACCCATTATTGTAGGTGAATTCTACCAAATGTAGGTAGTCTTCCCACCTTGATAGTTTATCCATCACATACATTCTCAGCATGTCTTCTATTACTCTGTTTACTCTCTCTATCTGTCCATTAGACTTGGGATGATATGATGTGATAAAGTTCAGATTCGTTCTGAATCCTTTGAAAAATCCTTTCCAGAAATTCGAAGTGAATTTCGGGTCTCTATGAAACAAAATTGTCTTAGGAATTCCATGAAAGCGTGCGACTTCTTTTAGGAAAATATCAACAACATCTTCTATTCTGTGGGTGGTTTTCAGTGGAATAAAATGGGCAGCTTTAGTAAGCTTGTCCACCACCACCATAATTGAATCATGCTGCTTGCTTGTTCTAGGCAATCCTGTGATAAAATCCATTGTTACCACATCCCATTTCCACTTAGGAATAGGTAAAGGCTGCAACAACCCTGCTGGGTGTCTGTGCTCATCCTTGACCTTTTGGCACTTCATACATCTGGCGATGTATTCAGCAATTTCTTTCTTCAAACCCAGCCAAAAATAATGGCTTTTGACTACTGCCACAGTATTTTGATATCCAGGATGTCCAGCATAAGTCACGTTATGCATCTCTTTTAGAATTGCCAGCTTCAATTCTCAGACATTGGGTACATATACTCGGTTCTTATGCAGAAGTAAACCATCAGTTCCCAAGGTGTAACTTTCCTTGGTTTGTGGTTTCTCATGCTGTTGTAGCCTTGCTACAAGTCTTTTGTACTGCAAATCAACATTTGCAGCTTCAAGAATTATGTCTTTAATCTCAGTTTTGTACATGCTAATGGCTGTAGCATGTAATTCGTGCACTTTTCTACTGAGTGCATCAGCCACCTTATTTTCTTTCCCTTTGATATGCTTGATATCAAATTCATATTCACACAGAAATTCCATCCATCTAATTTGACTGGCATTTAAGGTTGGCTGATCAAATAAATATTTCAGACCATTGTGGTCTGTTCTTAATTTGAATCTCTTTCCCATGAGGTAATGTATCCATTTCCTCAGGGCGTGAACGATTACTGCTAGCTCCAAATTATGAGTGGCATAATTCTTCTCATGTTCCTTCAACTTCCGGGATTCATAGAAAACTACAAATCCTTCTTGGATGAGAACTCCTCCCAACCCCTCCTTACACGCATCTGTGCACACTACATAATCCTTGTCTGGATCTGCAATCTTTAGGATTGGAGCACTAGTGAGCAGTTGCTTCATTTTCTGGAAGCTTCTCTCACATTAATCAGTCCACTGAAACTTCTTCTCCTTCCTTTGCAAGGAAGTGATAGCATGCGCTATCCTTGAGAATCCAACTATTAACCTCCTATAATAGCCTGCTAGACCCATAAAAGATATTACTTCCACCACATTTCTTGGCGCTGGACATTCTCAAATGGCCTGTACCTTCTCAAGATCCACAGCGATCCCCTCCTCTAATATAATGTGTCCCAATTAATGGATATTCCTTTGGTAAAATGAGCACTTGCTCAGTTTTGCGTACAGCTGGTGTTCTCTCAACACCTGCAACACCATTCTAAGGTGTTGCTCGTGTTCTTCCTCTATCTTGGAATACACCAAGATATCGTCCAACAAGACTATGACAAACTTGTCCAGATAATTTCTGAACACTCCATTCATTAAACACATAAAGACAGTAGGTGCGTTGGACAATCCAAACAGCACCACTGTAAACTCATAATGACCGTACCTTGTTCTGAAGGCGATCTTGCTGATGTCCTCATCCCTTATTCTCACTTGGCGATATCCAGATCAGAGATCTATTTTCGAAAATATTTTCGCACCCTTCAACTGATCGAAAAGATCATCAATCCTCGGCAGAGGATACTTGTTCTTGACAGTGACCTTATTCAACTGTTGAAAGTCAATGCACAGCCTCAATGTCCCATCTTTCTTCTTCACGAATAGGACTAGGGCTCCCCACGGTGACACGCTGGGATGAATGTAACCTTTATTTAGTAGCTCTTCGAGCTGCAATTGCAACTCTTTCAGCTCTAGTGTACTCATTCTATAAGGAGCCTTCGAAACTGGAGCTGCTCCAGGAATTAGATTTATAGAAAAATCAATGTCCCTCTTCGGAGGTAGTCCAGGCACCTCCTGAAATGCGTCCTTAAATTCTTTGAGTACCTTGTGGTTTTCCAAATTCGAGATCACATCTTGGAATGCTTCTTCCACTCGGGCTGCAAATAATTAACAGCCTTTCCGGTAACATTTCTTCAGCTGCATAGCTGAGATTTCCCTCACAGCCACGGCTCTGGGAATTCCTTGGACTATTACCTGATTTCCCTCTTCGTTCAGACATGTGAACCTCTTGTTTCAACAATCCAGAAGGGCATGGTGCTAGTCCAACCAGTCCATCCCAATTAAGCAATCATATGAGCCTAAAGGAAGAATGTTCAATTTAGCCTTAGTGCTCATTCCTTTCATGTCCACTGAATAGGACTTAACCAATTCAGTGACCTTCCTCTTGGTCCTTGTGGCTAACTGGACTAACCAAGACTTCTCACGTTTTCTCTTCTCTAGATGCAAACCTTCCACCACTCTAGGATCTACATAAATATGGCTAGCCCCTGAATCAATTAAAATAACAAGTGGTCAGTTGTTGATCATACCTTCCACTTCAATCATGTGCAATTGAAATTCTGCTTGCTTATTGTTCAGGGTTGCGTAGATCCTCGACATTCTGCTACCCATATCCTCCACTGTTTCAGCTTGCTGAACAATATGCACAGTTCTTGCCTTACCATTTTTATGGGGACAATCTCTGTACTTGTGGTTTCCTTGACAGCCCCAACATTGAATGGGCATCAGTCTCTGTCTTTGTGCTCCCTCTTCAGTCCTTCTTGGCTCTCTAAACAATGGCTGTCCCTGACGACTATTTCAGAAAAAGGAAGGCTTGTCTCCCTTCTACCTCTGTTCTTTCTTAAACCTCTTATGTTCATCCCAAGCCTTTCGAAAGGTATGCTTTTCTCTTTGTTGTTCATATAAGCATTCCGCCCTCCTTATTGTTTCTTCCATAGTCTTAGGATCATCATATTGAATCTTGTCACCAATGGAAGGTGGCAATCCACTCAGATACCTCTGAATTTTAATAGCCTTGTCTTTGATGAATGGAACATACTTCAGTAGTTCTAGAAAACTTCGTTCATACTCATCAATGGTCATACTGCCCAACTTGAGTTCGAAGAACTCCTTCATCTTTATGTCATAGTATCTTTTAGTTAGGTATTTATTCTCGAAATACCTCTTAAATTCCTTCCAAGTGACCTCTTTCTCTCTGATGTGCTACACCTGCACAAACTGATCCCACCACATGGAAGATTTTCCTTTCAGTTGGTACATTGCAATTCTTCCTTCTGCATGGGTGGAATAATTCTTCAATTGGAAGTATTTCTTCATGCCAAGCAACCATGTCTCGGTGTCTTCCTCCTTCTTATGTTCTCCATCGAATGTTGGAGGCTTAATCTTGTTCATTTCTCCTTTCAATTCCTCCCTTCCAGATTTTCGATGTTTTTTGGTAGGGGATGGGCTTGAACTACTGTCTGTCTCCCTCTCAGAATGTTTTTGGGAGCGAGTGTGATTTCGGCTACCACTCCTCAATCTACTTCTTCTCCCATGATTTGTGTGACTCTCTATCGTACTTGAGTCTCTTTCCTTCTCAAGTTTCTTCTCTATTCTTTCCAGGCTCTTCAAAAAATTTAAGTTTAGCTCACCCTGCTGATCCCTGACTTTCATAAGTTTTCGGCTATCATCTCAGTGAGCCTTGGCCTCTCTTTGCAATCTTTCAATGATTTTCATCATGTGACCTTCCTTATCCATCTCCTTTCCATGTCCATTAGAGTTTGATCCTTTGACTCCTAGGTTAACATCTTTTCCTTCCCGTTCGTCTTCTATTTCAGGAGTAATTTTCACTCTTCCCCACTCCATACTCGACGCTAGTTAACTAGAATCATGACCTTTGTTGAACTCTGCACATGCACTGTGCAATTCAATTCGAAGTTTGTCAGTCCATTAAACCTTCAAAACAATCTATAACATTTATAAGCCAACACGAACAAGAACGAAATATATTTTGATTCAATTAAGTTTTCTGAGCTCTCGTTTGGTTTTGTAATTTCTGGGACTTCGGAACTTCAAAATCTCGATCCACGAAGATCCGACAGTTAAAAATACAAAATCCAAGTCACCCTTTTCGCAACTCGCGATCTCCCGAGTTCGTGAGTCGAAAACCTTCGACTCATTCCTCTAAACGTTGATACCCAAGATGCGACAACGGTATGGCTCTCTCCTCGCTAGGGTCTGCTACGCATGACCATAGTCTAGGTCTAAGTCTAAGTGTTAGTACTCTTCACTACTCGCACCTTCGTGAGTTGTGGCATCCAACCCTGGTACCTCCCTTTCACAAAACCCTGAGAAACGATGTTGACTTTTCTCCTCTCGTTCTCACTACTTCGCGACTTCACAAGTTTCAATGTCAAGCTCCCATGCACTTATCTCGTGAATCCACGAAATCACGAATTACTTTATCCTCCGGGCCCATAGCACAGCTGTCACCCTTCACCACCGTGGCATGTGGTACGTTCATGAGGGTCCACGTCACTTTCAACAACGTCATCGGGTCCCACCTCTCTCACTTCTCTTTACATCCCACTGGCACGTGGTACTTCGCCATGTGTCTGTGTGGTTCACCTCCCCTTACGCGACCACAGTCGTACCTCCTATCGGGGTTTTGGACTTTCCAAAGACGAAACACAAATGTCCTCAGGGTTCACGATTCCCTAAACCTCGATATTCTCTTTATCCGATACACTTGTATGGTTGACCATTGAATGGTCCAACCTTCCATTGGCATTTCAGACTTTCCAATGCTGAGAGATATACGTCCTCAGGGTTCGCGATTCCCTGAACCTCGATTTTGAATGGATGACTCTTCTATAGGGACTTTCCCTGATTTCCTGGATTACTACGATGCATCCACAATGAATGGATGATCCCGATTCAATCTTGGGACTTCGCCCAGTGCAAGATCAAAAACGCTCACCTATGTGAGTCTAGGTGTCCAGATCTCCGAATTGGACGATCACGAGACACGCGTCCTTCCTTAGATGGACGACTCAGATTCTCTCTCGCTAAATCAGAGCTTTTGCCCCTAAATACTAAGGTTTAACCTTCGAGCATCTCTCGACAAATCCAACGGCTGTCGGGTTTTCCAACTAAGATCTGACGGCTCAGACCGTTCCTAACCAAATCGGGATTTCGTGTATCGCGATTTTCCAATCCCCTGTGCAATATCCAAAGGCTTTAAACCTTGTGCACATTCTCCATATCTGACGGTTACAAGGGTTCTCCTTCCCTTCCGAATAGATCCTATGGTTCTAACACCATTGGTGTAGAGACCTGTCTCCCCATGGCCATAGACCACACGAGTTGCAGTTTCATAGCACCGCTATACCTCCTGAGCTTAATAAAAACTCGTCAAGTGTCCCCTTGGCACTTCAGAACAAACCAGTGTCCAAAATTGGTCCTCCCTACTCAATTTCCCCTCTCATTCTCGGTCCAAAGACCACTCCACTGGCCCATCTAGGCTCAGTGTCGAAACCTTAGCTCTGATACCAAGTTGTAGTGTACCCTTTTCGCAAATCGCGAGCTTACTCGCGTTCAGATACCAATTTGTACACACTTTTTAATAATAAACACAGGCCAGTATAACCACATGCATTTAACACAATTAAACACATTTAAATTATAGAGTAAAACATATCTTGTTACTACTATAATTAAACATTCCATACCATTTATTAATAATTCATTTACACAGTGGAAAACATGATACATAAATAGCACGGTCATGCACAACATGATTAAAGCATAATTCAAATACTTATCCTTTAACAGCTGTAGAAATCACCAACCAAATGTAGGCCTTCCACAAACCTCCCAGCCTTAGACCACACTATTCATCAGCTCAACAGTCGGTCACCCCCGAGCTGGGACCGAGCTCCACCCCAAGGAAAGGAATTCCTAGGCTAGGCTAAGGTTACAGGGAAGACAACACAAAAATATCTAGAAGGATTCTTCCCAAATATGCCATCTTACACCCACTACTACCAGACCCTCATTCCCCACATGCTTGTTCTGCTCAGGAGTATACACCTTCACATGCACAGTCCATTGGTGCTAACCTCCCCCTCTGGGTCTCAGCAATAGGCCGGATCAGGAAGTCTCAGAGCTCGTAGCTGGTGCTGGACACTCTCTGGAAGAAAACACTTCCCAACAAACTCTTTCACCTGGAAAGAGTTTCTCGTAGGCCTGACAACCTGCCTCTTCCAACATCAACCACCTCCCTCACCTGGAGAGAAGTCATACACAAGCTCAGCATGGGCTTACTCTGGCCATTATGCCACATGCAGACAAGCACTGCGTGGCCATAGCAGCCAATCAGGAAAACGAACACGGGCTTTCTAACTGGTTCAACAATGGAAGGTCACTTCTTATTTCTCAATCCGAAAACATGAGATAGACTCACGCTCGGGTTCTCAAGAATGCGCGACAAACAATCCATGCAGGATCAACACAGGTTCGAACTGTTCAGACAGGAGTTGTACCAGGGTATTTCAGAAGTCCACACAGGATTTTTTGCTTTCAGGGATGAACCAAGGTATTCTTGCAGAGGTCGTATCGGTTCCACGCTCAGAGGTTCGGGTCCGAATGGATAATATCCCCTCACGTGGTTCATCTCAACGATTATGTTTGCATGCACCAGGGTTGACACTTGTCACCCTGGGAACTGCATGCATTCCCACAGTGTGCATCCCCTTTGCACGTCCCCCCCTTGCCAGGAACTTAGGATAAAATAATATGCACATGGCTGTTTTTGGAAATAATATTAAAATATTATTCCAAGCCTAAGCCGCCTAGGCTTAGCCCCTAGGCTCAACACTCAACCCCTTTTTCCCACCTTCCAGCCCCTAATCCCTTGCCCACTATGTGGACGGTCAGTCCCCCATCACTCATTCATCGTGGTCGGTCTGCACCTGGCGGTGTTTATATTTTATTGATGTGCTACATACATAAAGATACAAAATCCAGTCCCTTGGCCTTCAACCCTTAGGCTCTCTGGCCTAATTGAACACATAAGACTACCGGCTTATACAAAACTCGGCTCACCAGCCTATAACACATATTTACAATCTCTTTCAGATCATGGTTTACATTAGGGCTGGGCCTTGGGGACACTACACCTGGAGAGAAATAGAACACCCTCAGGGACTGTATGGCACATAAAGGTGTTCATTTCTTGTGGTTGTGTTGACTGAGGGGGGAAAGAGAGCTGGAAATTAGGATTTTTATGAGGTTAGGAAACCCGAGAGTTACTTAGCCAACTACTATGTATTTAGAATTGTCCTAGGACCTGTCCTTGTGGATTCATAGCCCTAGCTCAAAGGTGGCCTATTGCTGAGAGTAGATGAACAACAATGTCTATGGTTGGGAGGAACATCCTTAGTTTGCAGCCAGTTGGTGAACGTTTACTTGAAAAGATAAGTGCTCTCTATGTTTTTTGTTTAATGTATTCCGTTATGTATTTAATTATCTCTGAGATATGTATTCTAATGTGCTTATTTTCTTGTTATTTTTTGTGCATGGCACGATGTTTATCTCTTTTATGTTGTGGCATGGATCTTGTCTTATGCATGTGGTGTGCATGCTCCTAACATTGTTGAGAAACCCTTTGTCTTTGAATTAGGGATCATAGAACTAATTCTTGGGACTGCAGCATGCCTAGCCTATGGGTGGTTGGGTGTGTTGCATCATGTTTAAGTTGCATAGTGCGTCCTCTGGGTGGTTGGGTATGTTACAGATTGGTATCAAACCTTCTAGTTGAAACACCGGGTCGGTATGGGTTGGGTATGTTGGTCAGAGTCTCATGGTTGAGATCAAATTATGACCATGAAGTTAAAAATCTCAGGAGGAATAGTGTTGCAGAATCTATGCAGGATTTAGAACTTCATAGATCCTTTGTAAGGGTTCAAAGGATGTAATGTCCCCCACCTCTTAGAGAGGTGATGAGGAGACTCAGTGGTCTGGGCACCCCCACTAAGTCATAGTCTCACACTGAGGGGGGGGAAGCCAAGAAGTTAAAAGTTATATTTTTAAGTTGACTTAAGAAAGGAAAAGGATAAAGGAGTAAAAGATAACTCAACAGAAGAATAGAAGATTAACCCTCGGAGTTAACCTAAATCAATAGAGAATTAGAAGGAAAAGTATAAGTAAGAGGCTGGGGTGCACCTATTACTCATTCTGGTTTTGGATTAGCATTTGTTATTGCTCTTAAGCATTCAGTTTGGGGGTTTCGCTGTACAAACCCTTGTGAGAAACTCAGTGGTGAAATATCCACTCACCTTGTTCCGCAGTTTGGTCTTGGGGATGAAAGACTCCTCCACACCATTCTAGTCACAACCCATCTCCATATAGTACTTCAGAAGGTAGCAGGTCGTACTGTTCTTGTGTTTCTAGCAAGGGCGCACCATCATCTAGAGGGAGGTTCAATCCAGCTTATCCTGAGGGCCTAGGGCCATTTCAATAGTTGGGTTTTGTTTGCAGGGGTAGGACCATCAATTTGATGGATTTTCTGGAGGGTTATCATCATTCTACATTTGTCTGCAGATTGGGATGTCTTGGAGCCATAGGGGACATCCTGTGATTCAGTAAAACTCAGATCTAGGGAGATCTACTTGAGATCTGAGCCCAAAACTTCTCCCACGGGATTCTCATAGCCCGATCTATATTCTTGGAGAGTTTCAGATCATTTGGAGGCCTCCTTCATCATGTCTAAACCAGCTAGGGTTTCAGTCATCCAGTGGGGCGCACCATTCAGTGGAGAATTCAGATCTACAGGGTTTGAGAGTGGATTTGGGAATTCGAACATCTGGGTTGCCCTTACAGTTGCCCGATCTATCATTTGGCATATTTCTTGGGATGATTGGACACTTTTGGTAGCAGGGAAAAATTATTGAGGACTTCAGCATTTTAGCAGGATGTGGCACTTTCCAGCTTGGAGGTTGAGCATTAGTATGGCTCAGATCTGCTTGATTCAGTATTCATTGTATATACAACCTTTGGAGGCTTATTTTGTATTGTCGGGAGCATTTTGTAGAAGCTCATATCTATTGCGTGTACAACCATCTGAGGTTTATGCCAGATTGGCCATCTATTGTATTGATCTTACATTGCTCAAAATAAAAAGGTCATATTTTTTCTTGTGCTTCTACATCTTGAATATATTGTGATCTCCATGTGTTGATGAATCTTGTATGCACTTAATAACTCAATAAATTAGTAGTAGTTAGTGATTCCAAGAAAGAATTTGGCTTGGGATCATTACATTGGTATCAGAGCCTTGATCCTCCAAACCTATGGAGAGATCGGTGTATGCATAAGTACAGGTGAATTGTTATGGGTCAGAGGAAGAAAAACAACAGTGAAACAGAGGTAGAAATGGAAGGGTCAGGAGATGAACATGAGCCTCATGGCTTGGATATCTTAGTAGCCAAATTTGGTAAGTTCCAGCAAAACATGAACCACACAGAAAGCACATTGGTCCGGTATTGGATGAGTATCAGGAAACCAATAGAAGGGGACAGGCCGAAATCTCTGGAACCTTGAAGAAAGTTGATGAGAATCTACAGAAAATGAACAAGAACCAAACTAGGATAACTGACCTTTTGATGCAAGTAACCCATCGAGGCAAATATCATGATATGTATGGGAATAAGGAGGCTGGAGGGTCCAGTGGAACCCATGAGGAAGTCAGATATAACCCGGAGAAAGCACCGGGATCCGAAGGAAGTCTTGGAGGTGGCATGTTCCATGGGCAGATGGGTAGCAGGACTAATCATAGGCCATACATGCCAGTGTTCATGGATGAACCACTAGGCCAACACTTAGGTAGCAGAGCTAACCCCAGACCATACATGCCCACATTCACAGATGAGAAAGGGTAGCATGAATAGGTTGAATATTTTGTGGAACAATTAGCCAAGAGTACCAAGGAATACTATAGCTTGGATATGAAAGTTCAAAGACAGATGTCCCTAGACCAGTATTGTCAACTCAGGTTTAGAAACCAGCCTAGGATGAACCACAGGGGAAACTTTGAGTTTGAGCGAAGGGCAGGGAAGATAGAGATTCCATACTTTGATGGTACGGCTAAGATGACAACACAAGCATGGGTGCAGAAGCTGGATACTTACCTGCAACTTAACCCCATGAGAGAGATGGAGGCCATCAAGTTTTCCACTATGTACTTGAATGGCAAGGCCCAGGAATCGTGGTACCATGGGCTCACCACACTCCACCACAGCCAGATTGTATCCTATACAGAATTCACTCAGAGGCTCATTGATAGATTTGATCTAGGAGATCCCGAGTTACATTTCTGGGAGCTCACCCAACTCAAGCAAATAGGTACGGCTAAGGCATACATTGATGAGTTCTAGAGTTTGGAAGTGATGGTGCAAGATATGTCCCCAACCAGGCTCATGATGCTCTTTACAGAAGGATTGATGGAACCCTCGAAGGGTTGGGTTAAGGCCTTCAAGCCTACTAGCCTACAGAAAACCATTTGGAAGATGAGGGATCTGGGTCCAGCTGCTAAACCAAAATTCATACCCAGACCACCTCTTAACAATGGTGGAAGAGATCAAAGGCCTCCAATAAACTAGGGAGGACATGACCCTAAGGGTTATGACAAGGGTCATGGCAGAATAGAAGACAACACCAGGAGGGAACTAAGAAGGAAACAACTCTGCTTCACATGCAAGGAGCCATGGAATCCCTCACACAAGTGCATGGGATGAGGACAGGTACATTACATCGAGGTCACTTCAGATGACGAAGAAGAGGATGAGTATGGTAAGATACAAAACATGGAGGCTGAAACATTAGAGGCAACAGAAGAGGAGGTTCTATATCTAGACTGTGTGGCTGGACAGAAGGCTACGTTGGCATCTATCAATGGGGTACCCAAGTTCAACACTTCAGGATGAGAGGGGTCTTACAAGGACAAAGAGTGTCGGTTCTGAATGATGGGGGAGCTTCCCACAATTTCATTGATGTAGCATTACTAAAGAGGAGGCACATACCTACAGTAGTGTTTGAAGGATTCAGAGTGGAGCTAGTAGGTGGTAGTACTATGCCATGTAACAGATACATACCAAGTATGAAACTCACCTTGAGAAGGCATGAGTTAGTTCAGGATGTGTATGTGATGGATCTTACCGATATCAACATCATCCTAGGGGTGCAGTGGCTCAACACTTTAGGACCCATCACCATAAATTACAAGACCATGGAAATGCCCTTTGTGGAGGAAGGAGGATGAAAGGTTGTGCTCAGAGGCATGACAGGTAACTCTGCCAGAGTGATCACGGCCAAGAGGATGGAAGTCATCTTTAGAAGGGAAGAAATTGTATACACATTGGAATGTAAGGTCTCAACATGGGTGGATGATAAGGGAAAGGTGCATTACACACAAGAGATCAAAAGAATCCTTGACAAGCACCAGAAAGTGTTTGAGCCGATTCCTCCAAGTGTGCCACCAGATAGGGGGTTTGAGCACACCATTGAGCTAGAAACATGGGCTAAGCCTGTTATCACCACACCCTATAGGAATCCCAAGAAGTATAAAGATGAGATAGAGTAGGCCATCAAGGAGCTTCTAGACATGGGACACATCAGACCAAGTTCAAGCCCATTTGTTTCGTCAGTAGTCTTGGTGAAGAAGAAGGATGGAATGATGATAATGTGCATTGACTTACGGGATTTGAATAAAAAGATGATCAAAAATAGGTACCCCACACCTAGGATTGATGAGTTGTTGGATGAGCTGCATGGAGCTATATATTTCACAAAAATTGATCTTCACTCGGGCTACCATCAAATCAAAATGAGCGAGGACGACATCTCAAAAACAACCTTTAGGTGTCACTACGACCATTACGAGTTTTTGGTGATGCCCTTTGGGTTAACCAATGCCCCAGCCACATTTTAGTGTTGCATGAACCATGTGTTCAACAAACAGCTAAGGAAACACTTGTTGGTATTCTTTGATGACTTGCTCATTTACAACAAGACCTGGGAGGAACACCTTTGACATGTGGACTAAATCCTATCAATCATGGAAGAACAATCACTATACACCAAGGAATCCAAGTGCGAGTTTGGAATGACAGAAGTGCTTTACTTGGGACACATCATAGGGGAAAAAGGGGTATAGGTACACTAGGAGAAAATAACAACCATTAGGGAATGGCCTACTCCGAAAACACTCACAGAACCGAGGGGATTCCTGGGCCTATGCACATACTATAGGAAATTTGTCAAAGGGTTTTCTCAACTGTATGCAGCCTTGACTGACCTGACGAAAAAGGGGTCCTTCAAATGGAATGATGAGGCCCAAGTCATGATGGAGAAAATGAAAGAGGTCATGAGCACCTGCCCAGTTCTANCTCTTCCTGATTTTGGCATACCCTTCACTTTGGAGTGTGATGCCTCGAGGGAAGGTATAGGGGTCATGTTGATGCAGAACAGGCACCCCCTTGCCTATGAAATATGGAAACAAAGGGGTCCTGAACTACTTTACAACATTTACGACAAAGAAATGTTGGCTATCATGCATGCACTAGCCAAATTCAGGCAATATTTGGTAGGTGCAAGGTTTGTGGTCAATTCAGACCATAACAGTCTTAAATATCTATTGGAGTAGAAGGATTTGAATGGAAGACAACAAAAATGGGTAAGAAAAATACAATCCTATGACTTTGACATTGAATTCGTCAAAGGGAAGAACAACGCAGTGGTCGATGCATTATCCAGAAGGCCATCCATTTTTGCCATGTCCGGTATGTCAGTTGACTGGAAGGAACACTTGATAGTGGAATATGCAAAGGATCAGTTCGCTTGTCAACTATTGGACGAGAAAATATAGGATGACAACTTCAGGGTCATAAATGGCCTCATCTGTTACAAAGTTCAGATCTTTTTAGTTCCTGGATCAGTTCTCAAAGATAAGATCCTGCATGCATGTCATAACTCACTAGTAGCAGGGCATCAGGGCATCAGTAAGACGTACAGGCAGGTGAGAGAGAGGTTTGCATGGAAAGGCCTCAAGGAAGATGTCATAAAGCATGTCAAAGAATTCACTACATGCCAAGAAAACAAGTATGAGCACACGTACCCTGCAGGACTGTTGCAGCCCCTACCTATTCCAAAGCACAAGTGGGAAAGTATATCCATGGATTTCATCACCGGGTTGCCCAGAGCATAGGGGAAAGATTGCATTTTCATGGTGGTAGATAGGTTGATGAAGTTTGCACACTTTTTTCCCATAGCCACAGACTTCAGTGCAACATAGGTGGCCAAATTATTTTTCAGAGAGGTGTTCAAACTACACGGCCTACCCAAAACCATCATCAGTGACAGGGGTAGCAGAGTCATGAGTATTTTTTGGCAGGAGTTGTTCAGATTAGTGGGTATGACATTGACTCCTAGTACTATCTATCATCCTCATATGGGTGGTCAGACTGAGATAGTCAATAAATGGGTGAAAGGTTACCTCAGAAAATACACATCAGGACAACAAAAAGCATGGGTCAGATGGTTACATTTGGGAGAATATTGCTACAACACCACCCAACATATGTCCATTGGCATGTCACCCTTTAGAGATTTATATAGCTATGATTCTTTATCATTTGTGGAGATTTCATTTGGTGACAGCAAGGCTCCGATGGTACAGGATTGGATACAGTAGAGCCAAGACATTCTCAAGGAATTGAAGGATCATTTACAGAGGGCACAAAACTAGCAAAAGGTCCAAGAAGACAAGCACATAGTTGATCGTACCTTTGAGGTTGGTGATTTAGTCTATTTGAGGTTGCAACCATATAGGAAGGCCTCCATTAAAATAAGTGGAGTGGAGAAAATGCAGCCACGTTTCTTTGGACCTTACAGAGTCAGCAAGAGGATAGGGGCAGTAGCTTATGAGTTGGAGCTTCCACAGGGTAGAAAAATTCACAACGTCTTCCATGTCTCGTGCCTTAAGAAATCCCTCAGTCAACACGTCAGGCCTGTTGAGGCATTACCTCCCATGGATGAGGAGGGACAACTTGTTTTGATTCCATAGGAGGTGTTAGAAGTCAGAGAGAAGAGGCTTTGAAACCAAAGCATCAAGGAGTATCTGATCAAGTGGAAGGATTTACCCATTGAGGATGCCACTTGGGAGCAGGAGCACTTGGTTAGAGAAGTAGGTTTGGAATTGCTTGAGGACAAACAATTTCAAGCAGGGAAGATTGTAATGTCCCCCACCTCTTAGAGAGGGGATGAGGAGACTCAGTGGCCTGGGCACCCCCACTAGGTCATAGTCTCACACTGAGGGGGGGGGAGTTAAGAAGTTAAAAGTTATATTTTTAAGTTAACTTAAGAAAGGAAAAGGATAAAGGAGTAAAAGATAACTCAACAAAAGAATAGAAGATTAACCCTGGGAGTTAACCTAACTCAACAGAGAATTAGAAGGAAAAGTATAAGTAAGAGGTTGGGGTGCACCTATTACTCATTCTAGTTTTGGATTAGCATTTGCTATTTCTCTTGAGCATTCAGTTTGGGGGTTTTTCTATACAAACCCTTGTGAGCAACTCAGTGGTGAAATATCTGCATCTTGGTCTCAGGGATGAGCATTCAGTAAGGGTTTACGTGTCGACATCACAAGAATTACGGGGAAAAAGGTGGGTTACTCCAAACTGCCAATGTGTGCCCCCACAACTTGAAAGGCATTAAGTAATGTGACATGTTAGTGCTCAGACATCAAAACTTCGAAGAGATGAAGTAGATCTAGAATGTTGATCGAAGTGGACACATGGTAGGAGATCATTCACTCTGGCAGATACCACTTCAGAAGAAAGATGGATATGAAAATCCAGAACTCCCAAAGCCCAGAGTTCATCTGGACCATCCATCAAAAAGGACATGCGGTGCGAGATCTCTCACTTCGGAGACTTAGTACTATGGAAGGGTAATAATTACCTGAAGTCCTGAAGTAATCAAGGACCATTGATCTTTGTAGCAATATCTCGCAAAGTTCCGAAGTCTGGGGTGAATATGGGTCATCCAATAAGGGAGACACATGGTGGCATTTTGGCCGGTTTGGAAAATTAGAGTTTGGGAGAATTGGAAGTGTGGTAGTGTGGAAACTCCCAAAGTCCCAAAGCCTGAAGAGGCGAAGTGGTGGGGCACAATGACATCACCAGGAGGTTATGTGGACCCCTAAATTTTTGACTTGACTTGGATTCCAGACGTCACCAGGAATGACGTGGACACATGGGATGTGTGCCACGTGTCAGTAAGTTTTGAGCATGCAGACAATTGAAATTTTATATAGGACATGACACATGTCACCCATATGATTGGACCATGTGTCCTCTTGCATTATTTCGTTACATGTTGATGGATAATCGACTCCAAGAGTTTTTAGTTGATATTTGAAACTCCTGAAGCCTGAAGATTCAGAGACCTGAAATAAATTTCGACTGTCAGGTCATTCGAGGTAGACCTAAACCATCATATCAGGTGAATAGGTGGCGTGAAGCTGTGGATTCTAGGTAAGGACCCAAAGTAAACGTCAATTGCTGGATCAGTCAAAGTAGACCTGAATCGTCAGATCAAGAGAATAGGTGGCATGAAGATGTGGATTTTTGGTAAGGACTCGAAGTAAATGTCGATTGTTGGATCATCTAAAGTAATTCCCCACCGCCTGATTCAAAAGGATGTGTGGAAGAATCCCATGTATCTCGATGGAAGTAAAGTTTGAGACTTGAGAATTCTAAAGTCTGGAATTCTGAAATGACCACAACCATCAATTTGGGAGAGGTAAATATGAACTATTGGTTCCCAAGAGGTATATCTCGATCTTCAGTTTAGAATAAATGTCAAGATCATGAGTTCAATGGTCACCTCGCATTGTGGGGATGGGAGGTACTCAGGATTTACAACATCGAGGGTGGGCTGCATTCGAGACCATGGTTTTGGAAAAAGGACACATGGTGGCTCGAGGTGAATGTGGGGCAAAAAGCAGATTGGTTCAAAACTACCTTTGAGCATGGCCACAATCACGTGTCTGCATGAGGTCACTGCCTAAGGTCACATATAAGGAGGGGCCAAGTGAAAAAGGAGTTAGTGCCAACTCTGAGATTTTTTGCAAGGGTGAAGGAGAAGGTCACGGAGGCCATCGGATCTACTCTAGAAAGTTGAAAGGGCCTGTGTTTAGATACAGAATCAAACCATCAAGGTTTTGGAGAGCCAATTTGGCTCGGGATTGAAGACCCTTGATTGGGAGGTCAGACAGCCTTAGGAGAAGGGGTTCTTCATTAAGAAACAAAGGGAAAAGAAGAGGCAACACTCAAATCAATAAGCCCCTGGTTTTGCGTATTTGGTCATATGTAAATGGTTTGAAGGAAGCACCTCATAAATATTTAATTAGACAGAGAGTTACACTAGAATAATATATGGAATTGATAAAGGGTCAAAATATGATATGTTTGTGAACTGAGAACACAATAGAAGCATGAGTGTGATATAATGAGTCGATCCATGTCTGTGATCAACTCATGAAGACAAAAGAACTAACACACATTCATGATTAAAAAAGAGTTAATTCATATAAAAAGGAAAAACGATATTAATTAAAGAGTAATATTATCACTTAAATGAAAAGGTAACTGTAAATTTAATTGACAATTTTCGTATGATATGTATAGCTCTAACAAGGTGGCTACTTGTAGGTTTATCAGGACTAGAGGTATAACTATATCAATTCAAGAACAAGATTAGATGTTAGGGTCATGGAGGCATGACTTTGCTTACAAAAGTTGGATGAGGTACTACAAAAGAAACAATCCTCACATGGAACATGAAGCTAGCAGGTGAATAATGTCATTAATGGGCATAAAAAGGAAAATTAAGTCTCCATAGCCTTGAAGGTAGAGATGTGTAGACAATTGCAAGATTGATGTGGAAGGAAACAAAGAGATTAAGAGGTGGTGTGTGAATAATCTCTATGTTTCAAGCATAGGCATTCCAGGGAAGGATTTGTTATATATAACTTATCTACTGTCTAAAATCTTAAATCAGATTTCACATTGGAAGCAAGATGCCAATGTAGAGGAAATGGAATGCTCTCTCACTTCAAAAGTGGCACTGAATGAAAATGGATTTCCATTGGGGAATGGTACTAAGTGGGAAAGAATGGCCAGGTGGAATATGGCTAGAAAAGTGTTCTGACCCAGGGAACCATAGTGCAAATGAGAAGAATGGGAGCATGCAAGGAATCAAGAATCTAAAGGAATTCAAGGAAAACCAACTACAATATAAATAGATAAATAAATAAGTGAATTGAAATAGAAATGCACTAGAGTGCATGAAGCATACAATGAAGTTAAATTTCATATGCATTAGTAGGCATGTTGAAAATAAATTATTGGTGCATATAGATGTGTAATTTTGCATATGTACATGCTTGGATACGCATATAACATGTTGGTGAACTTAGAATGGTCTGTTATTATTAAATAATGTTTGAGTATGACTAAAGGATGGATTATGTATTCAGGAAAAATGATACAGTAGGGTTAAATTTGTGGATGTTGTTGTTGCTTATAATTTCCATCAAGGTGAAGACCCATGAGGATGGTAGGAATGGTGATAAAAATGATGAAGGGGGAAGTATGTAAGCTTCTACAAATACCAGTTCGTCATACAACAACAAGTAGGTTGGTAACAACCAGGAAGGTATGCATTTAGTTTGTGTTGATGCATACGTGTTGAAGGGGATCGAGGTAAGGATTCCCTCAGTTATTTTTTCAGTATTTAAATTGATATGTAATGGTCGAAGGCCTAGAGTGTGTAAGTGTTGTTGATGCTAGAATGCACTCAGATAAAATTTCAATTTCATATTATGTTATGATTGGTTATGGGATCATAACCAGGTTAATTTAGGAGACATACTCCTTATATAACAATGAATACCCATAGAGCTAGTCATGTGTGAGACCATAATATGGTTGGATATGGAAGGGCTATAGAGCTATGTGAGTGCTCGATGGTATCTACTGTATATCTGATGTTTGGATTGAAACATATTTTCCAACACTGAAGAGAACTTAAGGATTATATTCTTAGTGTTGTGTTTGGGTTGAAACGAAAGGTAACCAAATAGTTAGGCAAGCAGTTGGAAGTGTGTGGATGATGTGCTGAATCATTGGCCAGACCTTTGCCGCAGAACCCCCTTCCCCAGTAGGTTCTGTGTGACCTCCCGGTATTAAGATCATTTTTATTTTTGCTTGAGCCAAAGAGGCTCCTTCAATTCCCTGCTCGAACCCTCAACGAATCAGATCCACAGGTCCTTTACAAAACTCCACCTGCACAAGAAATGCACCAGGTGTGAGTCTTCACCTCCACACGGCCACCAGACATGACCGTGACCCTTTCCAAAAAGGGATTTTGGGTTTCGTGATTTCGGTAGTTATAATGTCAAGTTTCTTGACCCTTCGATTCCCTAAACTTCGAAATGTCGAACTGCCAAAATTTTGGTCTATGCGATTGCGTCCTCCGTGACCACAACCCAACTCTGAAGGTATGTCACGTTTCGTGACTTCGGGACTTTCAATGTCAAGTACTTGACTTCTTATCCATGGGATTGTCAAAATGGCGAATCTTGAACTTCCAAAATGTGTGACCACAGTCCCACTCCAAAGTTATGTCGTGTTTCACAACTTCGGGGATTTCGCCCACAAAGCACCCTGACCTCTTGTCCTCAGGATTGCTGAAAAGCTGAATCCTAAAATACCGAAATATGTGACCCTGTTCCATGACCACGCTACTCCTCCATCTGCATTTTGGTTTTTCGCATTTTGGGACTTCACGATCCCAACTGCAATAGCTCCCTACTCCTTCGAGTTCACGGTATCCGAAATACCAAAGTACCAAACCTCAAAACATTGGTCTTCTGCTCCAAACTAGGATCAACAGCTCAGAGCCTCTCTTGATCTGACGGCTTGTGTCTTTTCGAGAATTCACAGGTCAAGAGTTCTGAGCTCCTACCCTTTACATTCTTGGTAGCTAAAATGTCGAAATCCTCCCTTCGGGAATTTCCCGGAAACCTCAACCGCTTGCCACATATCCTCTTGTTGGACGGTCACAATCCTTTTGGGAATTCATGGGTCAAGAGTCCTGAATCTTTCCCTTTGTATCCTCTAGTACCCGAAATACTGAAATGGACTTTCGGGGATTTCCATGAAACCTCGACCGCTCCTTTGACTTCCATCGCACGTGTCCTCTAGCTGATACCTGGGACCCACCTTTCAGCGTTTCACTCTTCGATATTTTGGGAGTTACGTTGACTATGCAACTCCACCTCTTGAGTCCTGAAACTCCAAAACATGAACTTCCAAAGCCTTACCTCCTTACGTGATCAACGGTTGTGATCTGCCTCGATTTGACAGCTCCTGCTGTATCAAAATTTCGTGAACTGGGAGTTAATGATGCAACGACTCCACAATTATTGGTCCTTCAACCTCTCGGGTCCCGAAATGTCAATGGCTTTCAGATCTCTACCACGCATCCTCCACAAATGGATGGTCCTGATCTCTTTGGGACTTTGACGAGTCCTCTCCTCAGTACATAAGAGAAATTAACCCACGTACATCTTCTACTCGATCTGATGGCTATCAGTCCATGCACCAAGATTTGACGGCCCAAATCTCTTTCTCTTGTGTCCTCTCCTCCTGTTGCCTAGATGTAGATTCAACGGTCCAGATATTTCTTCCTAGATGATCTAATGGTAGTTGTAGCTCCCTCCTGAGCTCACACTTCTTCTTCCTATCTTAGAATATTTTCTGAAGTATCAAAGGCCTTGGCCTTTGCTTCCTCTACGAAGCTTGTAAGTTTGGCTCCCACCTATATTCTAAGGATGTTGTCCTTCCTGAGCTTTGTCGACTATGAAACCTTGAAGGATCCCTCCTATGCACAAAGGAACTTTTCCTCCTGAGCTTCTGAACTTAAGACAAGTTCACTCTGAGCGCAGTCCTTTCACTTTCATTGCTCGATGCACTCCTTGCAGAACATCTGCACACAATTGTGCTATCCGTCCTGAGCTTATTCTGCTCGAACCTCTAAATGTCTCTGCCACTTTCTCTCCTTGAAAGGATATAAGTGCCCTCTGGAAACTTATGCTCAAGTGCTCCTTGTTGGGCCTGCAGGATGTTCAGTAACCCTGTGAGTGTCTCCTCTTCTGACACTTCTCCTTCCTCTCTAAAATAAAACAAGAGTTCCTTTTGTGAACTATATGCACTCGCTCGATGTCCTCCTGGAAGAGCTCTACAAAACCTACAGTGGTTCTATCTTCTTGACGAACTCGAAATAAAGTTCTCTCTCCAATGCATTCAGTTCATTCGCTCAATTCCCTCTTGGAAGAGCTTCCACATAATCCCTCAGTAATTATGTCTTCTATGTGCCTCCTTCTTCACAGTCTTACCTCCAAGGTGTTTAACAACCTTGAGGCTTCTCCTTGAGTCAATGACTTTCGTTGGTGCGTCCTCCTAGCATGTCTTTGTTCGAATCCACAGAATTCAAAAGTGCACTCCTTGCACTGGCTCATAGAACTTGTAGTATTCTGTCATGCAACCTCTTGCATGAAGCCTCAAAGAACCCAAACCTAGAATCAAAGAACTCACAGACAATAAATTATGTCTATCCCTGCAAATTCATACCTAACAAACATCTACAACATATCACCAACACATAAAGGCATTCATTCATGAATACATAAGCACATGAACAACAACATGCAGGAAAAACTGCTCTTTGTATTAATATGAAAATGCCTCTTTACAATGTGTTCGAGCTTGGACTTCCACAAAGTCTCGGCTCTCTTCTCCCCTTCTAAAACTTACTACTAGATACAAAGAAGATCTCTTTACAAAGAGGGGCTCCTTGAGCTCTTCCCTCCATCATCACCAACTCTCATTAATTTACATTCAATTATATTGAATGGTTGTCTAGTCCGAATCGGATCTAGATCTCAGCCTTACAACCTATTTAAGGAAACCTTTACTAAAGCTTCCACATATGCATGGATTTTTGGCTCTACCAGCCTTACAATCATTTAATACAATTTCAAAATTTGAAAAATCGAGAAGGCTGCATCTCTCTCTCCCATCAAATGCGTGCTTTGATGTGTTGGATGGCTGGCATGCTACTGGCTTGGAGTGATGCTCCTACATCATACTCCTCTGTTGTGAAAAATTCATGAGCTCCTACTCATGAGCTTCCCAGCATGGCTATTGGAATCCACTTGGATCCCAAACAATTCTCTGGAGCTGTCCATTTTCTCCACTCCTTCACTGTTGTTGTTTCTTCTGTTGCCCTATTGCTATGGCAGGTTCTCCTCTATCCAACTTCTCTTTGCTGAACACTTCTATTGATCTGATCATCAACCTTTTGATCTCCTCAATTATCTCATCTAGCTTCTCCCACGGCTGGCTCTCCTTTTGCAGCTTGTTCCACTGCACTTCTTCCCTGCAAATGGGTAGATCAACTAGATCTCCCATGCCATGTTCTTCCTCTTTTGTGGCATTGAGTTGCCATTCTACTGCAGACTCCAATTCTGCAATCCTATCACTGAGCTACTACTCAGCTTCCTCCTCTGATAGCTTGACTATCATCTCTCCTGCTGGCATATCTCCAGCTTCCTCCAGCTGCTCCTTAGACTAAAATTCTCCTTCATCTGCCACTGCATGCCTCTGCACTGCAGTTATCATTTGTTTAGCTCCCTAGCTGAAATTTTTGAGTGATTCCTTGGAATGCTCCTCAGCCAACATTTGCATGATTGTCAACTCATGGTAGTCATTTAATGGTTATGGATGGTTCAACCAATCCTCCAACATCTCTAGCTCTGTCTCCCATGGAGTGAGAATCTTATCTGCATGACCTTCCTCTTCCCTTGTTGTCAGCTTCAGTGTTCCAGCTATATCCCCTTTAGCTTCCTGGCTGAAAATTTCGAGCCATTCTTCTGAATTCTTTGTTTCCTCTGCTTGAGCAGCCTCTAATATCTGCTCCATCTCTTCGACAGTCATAGCTGGTTGTATTTCTGTTGTTGTTGCATCGACAACACACACACTGGCCTCAACTGGGCTATATGGCAGGAATACCTTTATCCCTCCAATCATAGGAATTCTCTTCTAATCTTCCTCTACCAGCTCCTCTCGTTGATCTGAACTCTCCTTTGAGTTCATGAGACTATTATACAATCCCATCTTCTCTCCCTTGCCCACCTGGCAACATGGGGTTTTTCTGTTGTCCACCTGGTAGTCTATGAGATCAATCAATCCCATCTCCATCAGCACTCCCTGCTGACCTGAACTCACTTCTGAGCTCCTGAGAATTTCATATAGTATCACTTATTTTCCCTTGCCCACCTGACAATTTGGGATTTCCTCTTTTCCCTCCTAGAAGTCTCTGATATCTTCTGAGGATCTCATCCCATTTCCCTTTTGGAAACCTGAATTTTTTGTTATGCCCTCCTGGTAGTCTTTGAGATCATCCTGTGACCTCTTCTTATTTCCCTCTTGACAAATTGAAAATTCCTCACTGCCCACCTGGCAGTCTCTGAGATCAGGAGTTCTAATGTCGAGTTTCTTGACCCTTCGATTCCCCGAACTCCAAAATGACGAAATGATGAAATTCCGGTCTATGCGATTCCGTCCTCTGTGACCACAGCCCAACTCCGAAGGTATGTCGTGTTTCATTACTTCGGGAATTTCAATGTCAAGTGCCTGACTTCTTATCCCTTAGATTGCTGAAATGATGAATCCTGAACTGCCAAAATGTATGACCGCAGTCCCACTCCAAAGATATGTCACATTTCGTGACTTCAGGGATTTCCCATGGAAAGTGCCCCGACCTCTTGTCCTTGGGATTGCCAAAAAGATGAATCCCGAAATACCAAAATATGTGACCCTATTCCGTGACCATGCTATTCCTCCATCTGCATTTCGAGTTTTTGCATTTCAATACTTCACGATCCCAGCTGTAAAAACTCCCTGCTCCTTCGAATTCCTGGTATCCGAAATACCGAAGTACCAAACCCCGAAACGTCGGTCTTCTGCTCCAAACTGGGATCAACGACTCATAGCCTCTCTTGATCTGACAGCTTGTGTCTTTTTGGGATTTCATGGGTCAAGAGTTTCAAACTCCTACCCTTTGCATTCCCAGTAGCTGAAATGCCAAAATCCTCCCTTTGGTAATTTCCCCAAAACCTCGACCGCTCACCACATATCCTCTTGTTGGACGATCACGATCCTTTCAAGAATTCATGGGTCAAGAGTCCCGACTCTTTCCCTTTGTATCCTCCAGTACCTGAAATACCGAAATGGATTTTTGGGGATTTCCCCAAAACCTCGACCACTCCTTTGACTTCCACTACGCATGTCCTTTGGCTGATACCTGGGACTCACCTTTTGGCGTTTCACTCTTCGGGATTTTGGGAGTTGTGTTGACCATGCAACTCCACCTCTTGAGTCCCGAAACTCTGAAACCTGAACTTCTGAAGCCTTACCTCCTTGCATGATCTATGATTGAGATCTGCCTCATTCCGATGGCTCCTGCTATATCGGAATTTCGCGAACTGGGAGTTCGTGATGCAATGACTCCACAATTCTCTATCCTTCAACCTCCCAGGTCCTGAAATGTCGATGGCTTTTGGATATCTACCAGACGTCCTCCACAAATGGATGGTCCTTATCTCTTCGGGACTTTGACGAGTCCTCTCCTTAGCACATAAGAGAAATTAACCCACATGAAACTTCTACTGGACCCGATGGCTATCGGTCCGTGCACCAAGATCTAATGGCCCAAATCTCTTTCTCCTATGTTCTCTCCTCCTATTGCCTGGACGTAGATTCAACGGTCCAAATATTTCTTCCTAGCTGATCTAATGGCAACTGCAACTCCCTCCTGAGCTCACGCTTCTTCTTCTTGCCTTAGAATATTTTCTGAAGTATCAAAGGCCTCGGCCTTTGCTTCCTCTGTGAAGCCTGTAACTTTGGCTCCCGCATGTGTTCTAAGGACATTGTCCTTCCTGAGCTTTGTCTACTATGAAACCTTGAAGGGTTCCTCAACTTCTACACTCCTCTCGGCTATTGCCCTATTCGCAAAGGCACTTTTTCTCCTGAGCTTCTGAACTTGAGACAAGTTCACTCTGAGCACACTCCTTGTGCTTTCCTTGCTTGATGCACTCCTTGCAGAAATTATACACACAACTGTGCTATCCGTCATGACATTATCCTGCTCAAACCTTTAAATGTCTCTGCCCCTTTCTCTCCTTGAAAGGATATAAGTGCCCTCTGGAAACTTATGCTCAAGTGCTCCTTCCTGGGCCTGTAGGATGTTTAGTAACCTTGTGAGTGTCTCCTCTTGTGACACTTATCCTTCCTCTCTGAAGCCTTACCTTCTTGTACGATCTATGTCTGAGATCTTCCTCGATCTGATGGCTCTTGCTGTATTGAAATTTCTCGAACTGGGAGTTCATGATGCAACGACTCCATAATTCTTGGTCCTTCAACCTCCCAGGTCCCGAAATGCTGATGACTTCTGGATCTCTACCACACATCCTCCACAAATGGATGGTCTTGATCTCTTCAGGACTTTCATGAGTCCTCTCCTTAGCACATACAATAAATTAACCCACGTGCATCTTCTACTGGATCTGATGGCTATTGGTCTGTGCAGCAAGATCTAATGGCCCAAATCTCTTTATCCTGCGCGCTCTCCTCCTATTGCCTAGATGTAGATTCAACAATCCAAATATTTCTTCCCAGGTGATATAACAATAGTTGTATCTCCCTCTTGAGCTCACGCTACTTCTTCCTCCCTTAGAAGATTTTTTTAAGTATCAAAGGCCTCGGCCTTTGCTTCCTTTGTGAAGCCTGCAACTTTGGCTCCCGCCTGTGTTCTAAGGATGATGTCCTTCCTAAGCTTTGTCGATTATGAAACCTTGAAGGGTTCCTTGACTTCTACACTCCTCTCGGATATTGCCCTGTGTGAAAAGGCACTTTTCCTCCTGAGCTTCTAAACTTGAGACAATTTTACTCTGAGCGCACTCCTTGTGCTTTCCTTGCTCGATGCACTCCTTGCAGAACTTCTACACACAATTGTGCTATTTGTCCTGAGCTTATCTTGCTCGAACCTCTAAATTTCACTACCCCTTTCTCTCCTTGAAAGGATATAAGTGCCCTCTGACAACTTATGCTCAAGCGCTCCTTGCTGGGCCTGCAGGATGTTCAGTGACCCTGTGAGTGTCTCCTCTTGTGACACTTATCCTTCCTCTCTAAACTCAAAGAAGAGTTCCTTCTGTGCACTCTATGCACTCACTCGATGCCCTCCTAGAAGAGCTCTACAAAACCTATAGTGGTTATGTCTTCTCAATGAACTTGAAATAGAGTTCTCTCTTCAATGCATCCAGTGCATTCGCTCAATGCCCTCTTGGCAGAGCTTCCACATAATCCTCAGTAATTATGTCTTCTCTGTGCCTCCTTTTGCACAGTATTACCTCCAAGGTGTTCAACAACCTTGAGGCTTCTCCTTGAGTCAATGACTTCCATTGGTGTGTCCTCCTGGCATGTCTTTGTTTGAATCCGCAAAATTTAGAAGTGCACTCCTTGCACTAGCTCACAGAACCCACAATATTCTATCATGCAACCTCTTGCATGAAGCCTCAAAGAACCCAAACCTGGAATCAAAGAAATCACAGACAATAAATTATGTCTATCCCTACAAATGCATGCCTAACATACATCTACAACATATCATCAACACATAAGGACATTCATTCATGAATACATAAGCACATGAACAACAACATGCAGGAAAAAATGCTCTTTGTATTAATATGAAAATGCCTCTTTACAATGTGTTCAAGCTTGGACTGCCACAGAGTCTCGGCTCTCTTCTCCCCTTCTAAAACTTACTACTAGATACAAAGAAGATCTCTTTACAAAGAGGTGCTCCTCGATCTCTTCTCTCCATCCTCACCAACTCTCATTAATTTACATTCAATTATATTGAATGGTTGTCTAGTCCGAATCATATATAGATCTTAGCCTTACAACCTATTTAAGGAAACCTTTACTAAATCCTGCGCATATGCATGGCTTTTTGTCTCTACCAGCTTACAATCATTTAATACAATTTGAAAATTTGAAAAATCGAGAAGGTCGGATCTCTCTCTCCCATTGAATGCATGCTCTGATGTGCTGGCTGGCTGGCACGCTGTTGTCTTGGAGTGATGCTCCTACATCAACCTTCCAACTCATCATGGTGGAATACATGAAATAGTTATGTGGTATTATGTAGTCCATGCATGGATGCATTGTGTAGATGTGACCATGGGTATTGGTACATTGATTGTGATGTTATTAACTGTGGCATTATGAAAATCCTGTGTGACTGATAATACATGTGTATGTAATTATGAGTTCATTCCAATTGATAGTTGAATTAATAGAAGTAATTGAATTGTAGTTGTAAACAATTTTAAGAGCACTTTGTGATTTTGTTTTGAATCATTTCCATGAGAATATATGTCTTGTACATGAGATAGTGACAATTTGCTTGGCTGAGGAATGTTGAAATTGCAGGAGGAAAGGGGTCTTGGATATGGTAGTGTTGTAAGACCATAAATAATACCAATGCCTATTGTTGCAAGAGTCAAATTGTTATGAGCAGAAGCTCATGTCTAGAAGTTTTAGTTTTCCTATATAAAACAGTTTTGGGAATTATGATTTGATAATTACTGACGAATTGTTTTGGCCAAATGCAAATTGAAGAAATTGCAGGTAGAATGGTATTGGATATGGCAGGGATGTAATCCCATAAGGAAGAATGATATCTACAGCTGTAGAGCCAACCATTATGAGCAGAAAGATCATGATTGGAAAATTTTATTTTCCTATATAAAATAGATTTGACATTTATGTTTGAAATGGTTATAATGATATCTCATGATGATTGTATGTGTATAATATAGATGATATGTTGGATATGAAAGTTGGAAAGCATGGAAAAGGATATTGTTGTGACATGAGAACCTTGTGTCCCTAGAAATATTCTTGTGCAAGAGAACCTTAGTCAGGCAAGATGGATTGCCTGAGGAACTGCATAGAAGAGAACGGGATGCCTGATCCTGGGCCTGGAAGGTGAGTGACCAGAAGGAAGAGGAGACTTTGATAGCTCTTGATTGGGGTCATGCACACAATGGGTATGTTAAGGAAAAAAGTGATCCAAGTTAACAAGACAACCATATGGATGTAGATCCATCAACCACACAGATAAGTATTATATTGGATTATGAAAATTTACTCTTCCAATATGAGAAAGAATGAGAATTTATGCACAAATTTTGAATTGACATGCTTGCTAATTTGAAATATTGTAGGAAAATGATGAATGTTGAAGATATAAAAAATTACCAGACTATGAGAGAAAATAAGTTGATGTTGGAGCATCTAAATGACAAAGTCATGGAAGAAAGAAAGTCCAATGGACTTGCTACATACAACTAGAGTTCTGGAACCCACAACTCTGAAACTTCCTGGCCAAGTGCACTAAAGCTAGGGAGAAGTGGAACAGTCTAAGGGACTTCATGGCAGAGAAAGGGGTTCATTTCTTTGGGTTATGTAGGGATGAGAGTGAAGGAGATATTGTTGGTTGGAACTACTGCCAAAAATATAAATTATGAAGATCATCATACATGTTTTGGGTCGGAATGCCTATGCATACATGTTTTAGGCAAGAGAGCCTATGTATATAAGATTGGGCTGGATTGTCTGTGTGAATTAAGGCCAGAGGGCATGGAATTGTAATGGTGTTGTGCAATGAGGAAAGTGAAAAAATAAGGGGAGGGGGATGTAACATCCTAATTCTAACCCTTATAAACTATAATTTATTATGTAAATATGCTTAGGTTGGTGAGTTGCTAAAGTTGAAAAGGGGCCAGAGTGCCTAGGAAATGTAACACTTCCTATACATTAATAAAATACACCACTGGTTGCAAGACTGACAAGAACAAAATAGATAGAGGGGTATGATTCCATGAGAGAGGGAGCTTGAGGGGATAACTCTTGTTATTATTATTTTATTTACCCATAATTGATTTTATGGAGAAGAGGGGGTTACATGAGCTTCTTGGGAGGGAGGCCATGTGGCTCTTTTCTTCATGTAATTATTTAAACATCCCTTGGGGGTTGTTTTGGGGTCGTTCTTCCTTTGGTTCATCCTCTTCTCACTGGTTCACTTGTTCTTATTCCTCTTCACTCACTACTTCTAGTTCATGTGCTCTTGGGATAATCACGGAAACGAATTGTAGGAAGAGGAGAACCATCATTGAATGGATGTAATGATTTACTAATCATTCTAGGAGGGAATGGATGCCTATGTGCATGAACTTGATGGTAGTTTAGATGGAACTATCCACAACTAAGAGTCCTTCGAATTTCCAGTAGAGGGATTCCCTGACCAGTAGCACTGGTGATGCAAAGATGCCTCCTACATCTGCTCACAGGATCGTTCAATCACCAAGCGAGCTGAAGTGGCTCTTCTGATTCCCTGCTGGAATCTCTGCTAGAAACCCGATCCACAGGTCCTGCCCTTTTCCCACACGATCTTTTGCACTTAATCGTGATCTTTCCCGACTTAATTTCAGGTTTCGGGGTTTCATGATCCCCAACGTCAAGATTTCCTGTCCTCTCAAACTCTCAAACTCCGATTTGCTGATGCGCTCCTTTCAGCCTTAGCCCCTCGTGGATAAACTCCTAGTCCATGTGACCACTATCCCTGTGACCACAGTCTTATCCCCTGTCGGGGTTTCAGACATCGCAATGCCAAAATGAATAAAAAATTTGTCCTTAGAATCCCCAATATCCCGATATGATGTCAGTTGGCCCCCACACAATGAATCTTTCCTCCTTTCAGGGTTTCATACTTCGCGATTCCAAAATGTATGGATTCCTTGTCCACAGAATCTCGGATATGTCAATCCCCGACTTTCTTCAGATCTCTGACGTGCATCCCAATTGATGGACGACCCCGATCACTTATGGGGTTTCCAACATGGATTTCACCAATCTCTTTCTTATGGAACCCTCGATTTTCCAAGTCCTGAAACTCCGATGGGCTCTCCCCTTTTGGGAATTTTCCCGAGAATCTGGATCTTCGCCACGTGTCCTCAACAGATGGACAACCCTGATCCAATCTCCCAATTTCGAGACTTTTGATACCCTGATGACAGAATCCTCTGTCAAATCCAAACACCAGTAGCCAATATACCGACGGGTCACTCGATCTCCGCCACGTGTCTCAACAGACGGACGGTCAAGATTGTTCCTGGGACTTTCACCCTGGAGATTTCCCAATCTCCTGTCCACGAGACTTTCAATATCCCGATTAGCTGCTCTCATCAGGACTTTCACCTCAGCTTTCCACGAAAGCTTCGATCACTGCCACGCACCCCAGTAGATGGACGGTCCTGATCGCCTCTCACGATTTTGCAACTTCTGATGCTCCGAAAGTATTTCCCTCACGATTCTCGAAACGCCGAACCTCGATGCGCTGGTTTGACTTTTCTATCGAGACTTCCCTCAATAGTCTAGATATCCACCATGTATCCTGACTGATGGATGACCCTGATCCAATCTCGTGATTTTGGAGTTTATGATACCCCGATGGCAGAAATTATGTCAACTCAAAACCCTGGTAGCCGATATACCGATGAGTCGCTCGATCATTGTCGCCTGTCTCCTCAAGATGGATGACTCAGATTCACTCTCGCTATTTCAAGCCTTGGAATGTCCTGAATTTCTTGACCTCGAGAACTCTAATATCCCAAACGTTGATATCCCGATGGCCACGCCTCTCGTCGAGATTTTCAACCTCCTGCTCACAAAGGTAACCCTCGTGCAGCTCCTGTCCGATCTGACGACTGACGAGTATCTCGCTCTAGATCAGATAGTTCACATCCGTTCTTCTTGTGAACTTACTCCAGAGGCTAAACTCTATGTGCCTTCACCCAATCCAATGGCTGACGGGTATTTGAGTGAGATCCGATGACTGACGATCTCCTCTTCTATGCGCTTCTCCTACTCCTTCCTGGACGTAGAAACCAATGGTCCATATCTCTTTTTTTCCAATCGATATGACGGTTGCTATGCTCCCTCGTGAGCTTCTGCACTTCCTTCCAGGACTAGGAAGAAATCCAAGTTCCTCAAAGGCCTCAACCTTTTCTTTGTTTCCTCCTATGAGCTCTCGACTTTAAGCCTCGCCTGCGTTCTCCATGACATTGTTCCTCCTGAGATTTGCTCCTGGAATACCCAAGAGATTATTTGACTTCTGCACCCCTGCAGAGTCTTCTCACACATGCTTTGCAAATGCTTAGGTCTTCGAGGAAAATAAATCCTTCTTCCCCTCTCCTGCAGATGGAGAATTTAAGGCCTTCCTGGCTATTCTTTTTCTCAAGCAACTTCTTGATGAGCCTCTCAGGGTGTTCAACAACCCTGTGAAGATCCCTCAGTGAACTCTTCCTTCACAATAGAGAACTCAAAGAGTTCTCTTCTCTCTGTGTCTGTCTGCACACCCACTCAATGCCCACCTGGCAGAGTATCTTTTCACAGAACGTCTAGTAGTTCCGTTCTCTTTCTATTCACTTATACACTTGCTCAATGCCCTTCTGGCAGAGCTCTCAGAATCCTTAGCGATTATGTTGTTAAATTTTTAATTAAAATAAAGTACCAAGGAAAGTGTTTCTCTTCCTTAGGCACCTAAGGGGGAGAAAGTGCCAAATGTGGGTCCTAGTCATTTAATTTGTGAGATGCAAATTAAAAGGTGACTTTATGATTAAAGTGAGGATGAGTGAAGAGACACCAAATCTCAGCCACCCATATGATCTAATATCAACCATTAGATTAGAAAACCCCTCACCTTCCCTCATGAGGTTGACTTGGGAAAGAGGGCGCACCCATTCTTGGCAAGTTGAAGCATTCTTGTTGAGGGAACAAGAGGAGTTCAAGCATTCTTGTTGAGAGAACAAGAGAGAGCAAGAGAGAGGTCGAGCTAAAGAAAAGAGACAGTAGCTGCAATTTCTAGGAGTATTGGCATGCATTCTAAGGCTGTCGAACAACATTTAGTGGCACAGAAATTGAGTCTTAGCAGAGTTTTGGCACAAATTTCGAGACAGTTCATACAACATTAATTGTTGGGACAGCCATACAGTTGTACGGATTTATGATTCAGAAATCGAGGAGCAATGCTACAGGAATGTCTAGATAAGTTTGTGTAAATATCTGAAGATGAATATGCTGTAAAAGAATTTCTCATAAGCTCATAAATAATACAAAGCCCTCTCTCACTGGTTTTCCCCTTGTGGGTTTTTCCAGGGTCGAAGTTAGACCAAAAATCTTTGTGTCTATATTTTCTGAGTTTTTCATATTGCTGATATTTTATTTTTGCATTGAAAATGATGTTCAGAATCCTCATGTTTCAGTTATGAAGTTTATTTTCTGTTAAGTTTTTTTATATGCTAAAGCACCGCTATAACATATGTTGAAACACCATTGTAACATATGCTGAAACAGTGCTGAGACATATGTTGAAACATTGCTGAGACATATGCTGAAACAATGTTGTAACATATGCTGAAACACCACTGTAACATATGCTAAAACATGGCTGAGACATATGTTGAAACAGTGATGTAACATATGCTGAAACACCACTGTGACATATGCTGAAACACTGCTGTGACATATGCTGAAATAGTGCTGTAACGTATGCTGACCTAGTGCTGAAACTGGAGTTTCGGCATTTAAATTTGGCTGAAAAATCAACGAGACTAAAACTGGGTTGGGATCTTGAAAAAATTAACATGGTATCAGAGCTGAGTTGAAGAGAGGCAGGAATTTCAGCAGACAGAAAATAGGGACAGCAGTCACTTCACAGGGCAGATTTTTGAATTTGTGATTTTCAGCAGAAAGAGGGTCATGGCTACTGGTTTGAGGGTTGAAGACAGACTTGATGGGGCAACAAATTTTGGTGCTTGGAAGGAGAGGATGATATTTATTTTGTAAGAGAATGAGTTGTGGGACATTATGGAGAATACCACTACTCATCCTGTTGTGGTACCTACTGATGCTACTCTTCTTGCAGCCTATAATAAGAAGAGTATCAAGGCTAAGATATTTATTCTTGATGCCATCAAGGATCATATGATTCCTCACTTGACGGGGAAGACACATGCCTATGAGATGTGGGAGTCTTTGACTAAATTGTACCAGAGTACAAATGAGAACCGAAAGATGGTTTTGAGGGAAAAACTAAAGATCATAAAAATGACCAAGGTTGAAAATGTGGTCACATACCTTACTAGATTGACACAGGTGAGGGATGAGATTGGAGTTGTGTGGGAAGCCATAGCTGACAGTGATCTTGTGAGAACAAAATTGAATGGTGTTTCCAAACAATGGGCTGTTTTTGTGGAGGGCATTGTTGCTAGGGAGAAGCTTCCTGGTTGGGAACGTCTTTGGGATGACTTTGTTCAGGAGGAGACCCGAAGAGGTTATGTGCATGGAAGTTCATCTACAGGTCATGAGGAGGAGAATTTGGCTCTTGCTACCACTAGAAAGAAGAAGTTCAGAAAGGGTCCAAAGGGAGGACAGAAGCCCAAGGGTAAAGGGAAGAAAGATATGAGCAAAGTCAAGTGATTTGCTTGCCATAAGTTTGGGCACTATGTAGGATAGTGTCCAAACAAGAAGAAGAAAAAAACAGTAGCTTCAGCAGAGGTGGAAGAGTTTTCCACCAAGTTTGACAAGGAATTTTCCTTGATTGTGTGTCTTTCCTCGAGGACCACTACTCCAGATACTTGGTATATTGACAGTGGTGCCTCTCACCATATGACAGTAGTTCATGAGAACTTGACAGATATTGCACAGAGTGGAGATGCAGAGGTAGTGCTTGGAGATGACCAGGAGGTCAAGGTGGATGGTTGTGGGACCGTATCATTTCGGAGGGAGTCTTTGCCTCCCATGACTTTGACAGAGGTTCTTTATGTTCCGGGATTGAAGAATAACTTAGTGTCAGTTTATACTATTGAGGAGAAGGGCTATGAGGTCTTGTTCCATGATGGGCAGGTGCTTCTTTTCCCTAGAGGGTCTAGCATCACTTCAACCAAAGTGATTGGTACTAGACATGAGAGGCTGTACAAGTTCTTGTTCCAGCCAGTGCGAGCATTGATTCATTCTACCACCAGCAGCAACGACCTATGTGAGATATGGCACAGGAGGATGGCACATTTGCACCATGGGGATTTCTGAGTTTTGAGGGAGATGGTAATGGGAGTTCCATATTTTAGTTCAGAGCACCATGAGTTGTGCAAGGGGTGTACCTTGGGAAAGTACACCAAGACTACTTTTTTGAGTAGTGATAGTAGAGCAGTAGGGATACTTGATCTTATACATTTAGATGTATGTGGCCCGATGTCTTTGGCATCATTGAGTCGATCCCTATACTATGTTGTATTCATTGATGACTTCTCTCGAAAGTCCTGGATTTTCTTCATGAAGACCAAAGGACAGGTCTTCAGTCGGTTCCAAGAGTTCAAAGCTCTTGTGGAGAACCAGACAGGGAAGAAAATCAGAGCCTTGAGATCGGCCAATGGGGGTGAGTATATCTCCAAGGAGTTTATGGATTTCTGTACAGGAGAGGGCATCAGGAGGGAGTTGACTCTTCCTTACAACCCGCAGTAGAATGGAGTTGCTGAGAGGAAGAATAGGGCCATTGTTGGGGCTGCAAGAGCCATGCTACATGATCAGGGGCTGCCACTATTTCTATTAGTTGAGGCATGCTACACTACAGTTTATCTGCAGAACATGAGTCCTCACAAAGCTGTGGGGAGCATGACTCCTGAGGAGGCTTTCTCTGGGAA
>ML779153.1:760947-778850 GCA_009831015.1 Picea engelmannii | reverse complement strand
TATTATAGATGTTTGCATTTCATTAGATAACAATAGCATAATCCAAGATCACTGAGAAATACACAATCACAAGAGACACAACATTTATCCTAGGAAACCCTCTAGGGGAAGAAAACCCAACAAAAATTCCTTAATATAGATAGTCAATACAATGCCAAGAGATATCTTATGCTAATACATAAATTCCTCTCCTAGATATGTGTCACTCTCTCTCTCCTTTGCTGGTAATAGATCAGAAATTGTCTCTCAAACTGAGCAAGTGAGTTGTGCCTAAGTGAGGCACTAGCCTCCTTTATTTATACAAGTCTGGCACGTGTGAAGTGTCTCTTCACTGGCAGGGTCAACTTCTCAAACTAGGTGGGTAAACCCACATTTATTATATTTTTGGGTCTCTTTAATAACTGTTGGGGCTGACTTCTTATTCTGCCTATTACAATTGTCTTTTGACCAATCTGCAAAAGGGGATTTGGTCCTATTACAATAATCGACATGATCAATCCACAATGGGGATTGATCCTATGAATAATATATCAATAATAATAAGAATACTCTTTACAGTTACAATATTTCAACACTCTCCCTTAACAAAAAGGATATTCTTCATCAGCATCATGCGAGAGAGAGAGGACAACATCGTCAACAACATCAAGTGGGAGGACAACATTATCAATATCATCTTAGCTGGTGTATCTATAAATCATCAGAAGTTTTCTTTATCGGCAACATCATCATTCTCAAAGGAATTCCATCATCATCTGCATCAATATGTATTAGTATAAAAACTTATACATCATCATCATCACGGCACAAGGTTGGCTCACCATAATACAAGACTAGCTTTACGTCACAACTGTCAAGATAGAAGCTCGGTACTTGTCTCATCTAATCATATTTCTTTACGTCACAACACTCAAGATGGAAGTAAGATACTCGTCCTGCTTTACGTCACAACCATCAGGTTGGAAGCAGGATACTAGACTGGCTTTACGTCACAACTATCTAGTTGGAAGCTCAGTACTAGTCTCATCATATCATCTTGCTTTAAATCTAACAACTCGGTCAGAAGCAACGAAATATCTTCTTTCTTTATGTCGAACAACTCAGTCAAAAGAAAGGAACATCTCTTCTTGCTTTACGTCTGATAACTAGGTCAGAAGCAAGGAACATCTCATCTTACTTTATGTTTGACAACTACATCAGAAGCAAGGAACATCTCATCTTGCTTTACATTTGACAACTAGGTCAGCAACAAGTAAAATCTCTTCTTGATTTACGTCTGACAACTAGGTCAGAAGCAAGGAACATCTCATCTTGCTTTACGTTTGACACCTAGGTTAGAAGCAAGGAACATCTCTTCTTGCTTTACATCTAACAACTAGGTCAGAAGCAAGGAACATCTCTGCTTGCTTTACGTCTGACAACTAGGTCAGAAGCAAGGAACAAGTCATCTTGCTTTACGTCTGAAAACTCAGTCAGAAGTAAGGAACACATCTCATCTTGATTTATGTTTGACAACTGGGTCAGAAGCAAGGAACATCTCATCTTTCTTTACATCTGACAATTGGGTCAGAAGCAAGGAACACATCACATCTTGCTTTACGTCTGACATCTAGGTCAAAAGAAAGAAACATCACATCTACTCCCCCTTTCAAGGAAGGTCCTTTCAGACTATGCCAATATTATCTTGGAAGTACTCAAACTTTACACAAGATAGAGGCTTGGTCAACACATTAGCAACCTGTTCATCCATGCTAATGTACTGGAGCTTCAAGGCTCCTCTCTGTACCATGCCACATATGTAATGATAGCGGATCTCTATGTGCTTCGAATTGTCATGGAATACATGATTCTCTTTCATATTTATGTAGCTCTGGTTGTCACATACAATCACGGTTTCTCTCATCTTCAAGTCAAATAGGCTCATCAACAACTTTCAAAGCCATATAGCTTCGCAGCTAGCAGAACATGCAACAATGTATTCTGCTTCCGTTGTGTTGAGAACAATACTAGATTGCTTCCTACTCTACCACGAGATCATAGCTGATCCCAAATTGAAACAACATCCTGAAGTGATTTTCCTATTAGAAACACTTCCTTCCCAATCTGCATCAGTATATCCACTCAATGTGAAATTATGATCTCCATCATAGCTGAGACCATAATATATTGTACCTTTGAGGTACCTCATGACATGTTTTGCAGCCACTAAGTGAACACGTCTAGGTTCTACCAGAAATTCACTGAAGGTGTTCATGGAAAAACAAATGTCTGGTCTGGTGTTCATCAGGTACATCAACGATCCAATAATATACTTATACAGTGTGGCATCAATCAATTCTCATGATGTATCGACTAGTAGCTTCAGCTTTGCTTCCATGGGTGTATTCATGGGCTTGCATTCCAGCATGTCAAATCTCTTTAAGATTTCGACCATGTACTTCCCTTGGTTAAGGAATATCCTCTTAGGACTCTTCCATACCTCAAGACCTAAGAAATAATGCATTAGGCCAAGGTCTTTCATTTCAAATTCTGAGGCAAGTCTCTTTTTACATACAACGATGATCTTTTCTTCTCCAGTTAAGAATAAGTCATCCACATATAGCAGTAAGATTACTAGCTCATTATTCATAATTTTGAAGTAGAGATTTGAGTCTGCTTTACTCTTGGTAAAGCCTAAGCTCATCAAGAAACTGTCTATATGGCCATACCAATCTCTAGGAGCTTGCTTCAATCCGTATAAGGATTTCTTCAATCTGCAGACATGAGACCTCCTGTCTTCAACCTCAAATCCTTGAGGTTGCTCTATATACACTTCCTCTTTGATGACACCATTTAGGAAAGTTGTTTTCACGTCCATCTAGTGCAGCTTCCACTTCATCTTAGCTGCAAGAGCTATGATGGTCTTGATCGAAGTGTATCTGGCCACATGAGTGAATGTCTCTTCATAGTCAATGCCTTCCTTCTGGGAAAAGCCAGGAGTGACAAATCTTGCTTTATTCTTATCAATACTTCCATTAGTAGCATGTTTTATTTTGAATAGCCATCTGGAGGATACCACATCTTTATTCTTCAGTCTGAGAACTATTTCCCATACTTCGTTCTTCATTATGGATTGGTATTCCTCTATCATGGCATCTTCCCATTCTTTCCTTTGAATGGATTCTTCAAAACAGGTAGGCTCCTCTTCTAGGAGGTCACACATCAAATCCGTATAACTGGAGAATGGCTTTGGTCTTTTCACTTGTCTCGTGGTTCCTTGGGGAACACCGTACTTCTCTCCATCTTAAATAAGATCTCTAGCCCATGTTGGCTTTCTTTTATGGAGGATCATCATCTGAGGAGGTTCTTTCACTTCTACTATATCATGGTCTTCTAGAAGTTCCTCATTAGGGGAAGTTACGACTTACCTCACTGGTTCTGTAGCTATGGGAACCCCCCTCATTGCAGTATTGGGGATTACGAGTTCCTCTTCATATACCTCTTCAAGATGGCACAATTTAGATTTGTTGAGCATTGCATCTTCATCAAAGGTCACATCCCTGCTGATCTCAATGTGATGTTGACATGATATATAGATTCTGAAGGCCTTGGAGACCTCACAGTATCTCACAAATATTCCCTTATTTCCTGAAGGGTCCAACTTGTTTCTCTTTTCTTTAGGTATATAAATAAACACTAGACAGCCAAATATTTGAGATGGCTTACCTCTGGCTTCTTTCCAGTGAACATCTCTTCCGGTGTCTTGAGCCCAAGTGCACTATTGGGAAATTGGTTCTTCACATAAACAACTACCATTGCTCCTTCTTCCCATAAGCACATAGGAAGATCTTGATCATGGATCATAGTCTTCACAACTTCCAGTATGGTTCTGTTCTTCCATTCAACTACACCATTTTGTTGAGGATCCTCTTGATCCCAACATCTTTACAGAAGTTCACAAACTCTTTTAAGGTTTATTCTCCTCCATTATCTGACCTGAGTATCTTAATCTTCTTTTCAGAAAGGTTCTCTATCAAGGCTTTGAATTCCTTGAACTTACTGAACACTTCATCTTTAATATTTAAGAAATATATCCAGGTCTTTATGAGAATAACCATCAATGAATGATACATAGTATACATACCCACTAATGGATGATGATGGCATTGGGCCACATACATCTGAATGAATGAGTTCTAGGACTCCTTCTTCCTTGATGTCCCTCTTCGGAAATGGGTTCTTGATGTTCTTCCCTTGTGCACATCCATTGCATACGCCTTCATGGTCACCTTTGATTTCTGGTAAACTTGTGACCTCTTTGCATATGTATGGTAGTGCCTTGTAGTTGATGTGACCTAATCTTCTATGCCAAGATTCTTCAATGGCATGGGTCATGGAAGCTTCTGAGTGACCCTTTGGCTCATGCAAGTCACCACCTTATTCTCTTCCAGTGATGATTGCTTCATTTATGGTCTCTTCTTTAGCACGTTGCCTTCTGCAACCTTCACTATAGCTTCCTCAGGGTCATTACATGTGACCTGGAGCAAGGTCAACAAAACAACAAGCAAGAATAATATCCCTCTAATAATATAAAGCAATAGCACGAACAATAATCACAGTAGCTCCTTTAGAGCTATCACTTATAATTTATCTGAAGCAAAGATTAAAGTTAAGGAATACAATACAAAATGAGTTCAACACTCTCATAGTGTTGTGATCAAGCGTTCTTCCATGGAAACCTGGAACTAACACACGAGGTTTCTCCTAGAGGAGGTGTTAGTTGTATCAGTCAAAGTATTTACCTCTATATGCTCACATGCTATCAAGTATAATACTTTACAAAGACTGCTATCTCAACTATAGTCATCAACTTGTCATTTGTACCTTTGAATCTTATCAACTTGATTTAATCAAACCTGGAGCCTTGTCTTCAAGAATGAGTTCTTGCTTTTCTTCCAAGTCTCCTTCACTCAAGATGATGAGTTCTTTCTTCAACCTTCTTTCTGTACTAGGAAAATACAATATCTTGACGGAAGGTTAGATTAGAGGATAAGCTCTATGATCAACTTTCAATCCTTCTAATAATTTGATCATAGCTTCAACATGCAACACTGATTAAAATAATGTCATGAAAAATAGATGCATATCAGAATAATCACACTTGGGTTGCATCATTCCTCTGAATGTGTTGGATCTTGATATCCTTCTAGATCTATGGCAATAGATCCCTTCTCCTACAAATGCTCTTTAAGGTTTAACCATTAAACATATGTGAGTACATACCTTTGATATCATTTGCAGTTGGTGGCACCATCTGGCAGCAGCGGTAATCATTACCAACTCTTTAAAAACTTCAAGGGTTACTGCCACTGGTAGTATGATTTCTACTGCAACTAGTACTACAACTGCAACTGGTTCTGAGATAGCAACTGCAATTGCAACTTAGGGTCTTATGAGGAAACCCTAATTTTTCAAACTTTGAATTTTGAAATTCTGATCTAGGGGATAGATGTGTTGGGCTGAGGCAAGTTAGCTGGTGCAGTCAGATTTCTGAAAATCCAACTTTTACCCTCTCAAACTTGATCTACGGATTTCTAGACTGGTGCTTTTGGTTTTCTGGTACTTCTGGTACTCTAGTACTTCTAGTACTTCTGGTACTTTGGTTTTTAGGTACTTTTTGAAACTAGGGTTTCACTTTCCAGGAGATCTAGCCACTGAAAAGGTGCACTGATGATGCCAAATTGATCCTTAGGGGAGGGTGCAACTTTCTAGATAGTTTTAGGGATGAAAAGATTCACTTTTGAAAAACCCTAATTTGCAGGTACAACAACAATGACATTTTTCTCTTGTGAAAGATGCTTCCTTCAGCTTGGCTCTGATACCATGTTAATGTTTAAGACATTAGTATGGATGTTTGCATTTCATTAGATAATAATAGCATAATCCAAGATCACTAAGAAATACACAATCACAAGAGACACAACATTTATCATGGGAAACCCTCTAGGGGAAGAAAACCCAGCAAAAATTCCTTAATATAGATAGCCAATACAATGCCAAGAGATCTCTTATGCTAATACAGAAAGCCCTCTCCTAGATATGCGCCACTCTCTCTCTCCTTTGTTGGTAATAGATCAGAACTTGTCTCTCAAACTAAGAAAGTGAGTTGTGTCTAAGTGAGGCGTTAGCCTCCTTTATTTATACAAATCTGGCATGTGTGAAGTGTCTCTTCACTGGCAAGGTTGACTTCTCAAACTGGGTGGGTAAACCCACCTTTATTATATTTCTGGGTCTCTTTAATAACTGTTGGGGCCGACTTCTTATTCTTCCTATTACAATTTTCTTTTGACCAATCCACAAAAGGGGATTTGGTCCTATTACAATAACCGACATGATCAATCCACAATGGGGATTGATCCTATGAATAATATATCAATAAGAATAAGAATACTCTTTGCAGTTACAATATTTCAACACTGACATTGGTGAGTCTTCAAGTCTTGGTTTTCGAGATGTTGAATTTCCTTCAAATGAGGCTATCTTTGAAGATATGATTATGGATTTTTGAACTCCTTCCAAATTAGAATATTTACAAGTTATTTTCCAAAGAATCCCTTGGCTTGATCCTAGCAATGGGATCTACCTGGAGCACTACTATTAATAATTCATAAGGTTGTTTGTTTCTCTCTACATATTTTAATTTTAGGGTTTCTTGTTTTCTATTTTCATATCCCAACACTTGTTTTTATCAGAGGTTTCTATATTGGACTTGTTAACTTCTGGGTGAGTTTTTTTGGGTCTTCTATACAAGACTTTGAAGAATTTTTTCTTTGGTATCTTTTCTTCCATGTCGATCCATTTTGATTGGTAATGATCTTGAAACTGGAATATAGGTTATTTTTTCCCCTTCATACATTTTTTCATTATCTATTTCGTGTTTCATTTTTCCTTAGGATCGAATCCGCTCAGTTGCGACACACAACCTTCTTTGTTATTTAGAAGTGTTTTAATTCATGTGGTAGATCCTACCGTTCATGGGTTCCCTAGTGAGAACCATGTTTAAAGTGTGGCTCCCATGCTAAAATACTTTCATAGGCTTGGGAGCCCTATTTATTCCTGCCATGACTTTGCATTGAAGCCTCATATCTTATTCTCATTCTTATTCTAGATAATACCCTATGGGGCTCCCACATTTATGTGTTGATTTGTACTTGCATTTCATATTGATCATTCATGCATTTGGGGCCTAATTTCGGCTTCATAGTGATGTTATATAGCCAATTGTATATGCATTCTCGAGAAGTTACCAACCCTGCAATAATATCCTTTGCAACTTGAGACCCTTTTTATCCCTAATGGAAAATTTCCTTGAGCATATATATCCTACATGTGTTTCCTCACATTGAGAATAGGTATGCTCTATGCACATGGAACCAATTTTATTATATTCTATGCTCATTTCCTCCATTGTACTATAGAATTATTTTATTCTTTTCCAGGATTTACAATATAAAAAATACAACAAAATAAAGAAACAAAAAAAAAATGATGGGAATGATTCTCATTTTTTTATATGGTAGATACTTATGTCACCCTTGAACAAAAAACACTATTATGAGTATTTACCTCATTATTCGGTTTAGTATGTGTTGGTCGTCGACCAAGTTTTGAGGAAACCTTGTTTAGGTTTAGACCACTTTTTGGACTTCGATAGGCTAGTTGAAGATGGAGCGCCTAGGCAGAAATGAGATCATGGATCTCACTTATTTGGTGGGCTATGTGGACCCAGTAAGGGGTTCTCTAGGTATTTTGTAATGGGTTATGGGATGTTGGTCCATGGGGTTTACGTATGATTAGGACTTATTGTAAGGGATTGTAAAATTATAAATAAGTAAGAATGTATGGTATAAGTAGCGAAGTATTGGTAGCTAAGTGCAGATAGTTTGGAGTTTCCTGGTGCAATAGATTATGTATGTGTTAAGGCTTTGCGCTCGATAGAGAAGTTGGCTCTGTTCTTGATAGGGAGTTGGCTCTATACCTTGACCTAGTTGAAAGGAGGATCTGGTGCTCAATGTGTAGATCTCTTGTCCAATGCGAAGCTCGACTTTGTGGCTTAGTGCACAGGAGTCATTGAATGCAAGAGATTGAAGGATAATAAAGAAGACGAAGCAGTTCATGGATGTAACCCCACACTAGGGTGAACCAAGTACATCTTGTGTATTTGGTTTTCTTTGTGCTATGTTGTTCATATTATGAATTTGCTTAGTGATTTTCTTATCATGTATGATAGATAGATATGCTAATGTTTAGTGTTTTATTTGTGTTAAATAAAATCGAATGATTAGATCTAACTTAGTCTATGTGCTAAGTGGTTGAAGTGCTTAATATTTATTTTTACTGTATCGATCTATCTTTGGGTATGTTCTGCGATGCGAATAAAGTTTGGAAACTAATGCATATCAACTTTTAAGTGTTAATAGAATACTTTGTGAAGTGTTATTCTCACATATGTGTTCCCTAGCCTGGTTACAGACACCTGCGTCCTGTGACCCCCCATGCTTCTACCTCGGGTGAGACATCTCTTGCTTCGCAGGTGTTTACAAAAGGGTCGATACTTAGGGTTTTGTTGGTGCGTTGTTAAGCATTGAACCCTCGGTCTTCCCCTATGCCCACAAATGGTTCCATTGTTGGGACCTGAAACTGTGATTTCTGGGAACTAAAGTAAAAAAAAGAGAAGCTATGTGTGTAGATCTACTACTGAAGTGCATAGTACTCTACTTTACTTGCAAATATTTGTGCTAAGAAAGAAATCCGATCTGAAGAAAAGAAGTAATATCTTAAAAGAGGTAAATCTTTGTGCTCATAAGAATAAGATAAGTGGAAATTTTTGTTTCAAAAGCATGAATTTAGGTATATTTAATAGATTTTTTCCTAGTTTGAAGGATAGGGCACAATTGGAATGAAGAGTTGATTTGAGTAAATTTAATGGAAATAAAGAAAGATATGTCATTCCTATGCATAGAAAGATTTTTTGGACTAATAAGTGGATGCAGGAACCTAGAAATATTTTTTGCAGAATCCAGGTCCAACACTATGATCCTAGTGTGCAGTACAAAAGAAGTTGGGGAACATTTAAAAGGAAAAGAGGATTAACTTTGTGTTATAATTGTAGAAGATTGGGACATCTTGCAAAGGAATTCCCTGGTACAGGTCCTATTTGTCTTTGTTGTAAGATTGTTGGTCATGAGGTTGAGGATTGCCCAAGGATGATTGCTAAAGTTGAATGAATGGACATGAGACAAGAAAAATACAAAGAAAGTCAAGAGACTAAGAGCATGTTAGAGAATCATAAAGAGAAAGAATCAGAGAAAGCTCAGACTATGTTATTACAGTTGAAAAAAATGATGGATGTTCACAAAGATGTCAGTTTACCATAGATATTGAAAGTAAAACAACACATAAGTGAAAGAATATTAGACTTCTACATAGATTGTGTCTTGGATGAGGAAACACGAGTGAATATTATGACAGAAGGCACTTGGGAAATTTTGGGAAATCAACTGTGATACCGTCATTGCGAAAGATAGGATTGTTTAAGGGTAATATGATAACCTTATGTGGAAGAGTTATTAATGTACCTATTATTATTCATGGAACATCGACTGAAGAAGAATTTGAATTCATTAAGTTTATTGAGAACAACGCCCCTTTCCCACTTTTACTAGGTAAGACTTGGATTGAGAAGGATCATATCAGAAGACAAATAGAGGAAGAAGCTACAAAAGATAAAAAGAAAGAACTAATGGATTTCATAGCTAGAAAAATAGATCAACTAATAGAAGAATGAGAGGATAAGTTGAAGCAACATAAGGAAACAGAATTAGTTGTCAAGGTTGAAAGAATGCAAAATATTTGAAGGAACTATCTATGCAATAAAGAAGTGTATCCACCCAGGAAGTATTGAGAGGAGGGATATTAATTTCAGACTCTTTAAGGGCACAAAAGAAGTGTGAAGTCACTATGCTAGGAGAAGATAAGAATAAGAATAGAAAGAGGAATTTAGAAATAGTCAGAGAGACTCAGATCACAGGAAAGAAGGAAAGGAAACTCAGTAAAAAGAAAGCTAAGATGGAAAACCTATAGGAATCTATAGAGACCAGATGGAATTGAACCTCGCAAGAGGTAGGTTCACAGGATTTGAACCTCGTTGGAACAACAAAACCGTGCAGAATGGGACTTCACCCCGACAAAGCTATATCACCATTGGAGGTGCCCCGACCATTAGAACGACACTCCATAATGATTAGAAAACAAATTTATGGGTGGATGGACCACTCTTGGGATGTTGAGACCATGCCATAATGGACAAATTCTAATTAATCGAAGCATTCCTGCCTGTTGGAAGAATCCTTTATGAGGCCTCGCTATTTAACCCATTGGACGCTGCATCGGGACCACCTTTTTCCCCCTGTGATTAACTGAGATAATAAAGAATTATCTAAGTGTCGAGTTGTGTTATCAGAAACTAGACCTCTCCATCTGGTTGTCTATCCCACTTATCCGTTCGCGTACCTCGACCTGTCTATTTAAAAGTGAGATTGTCGGGCGAATGTACTGAATTAGAGAAGTTTGTCTAGGAGATCCTCAAGAAGCTAATGGCTGACAGACCATTATCTGATGGTGTCTAGGCATCATCGACTAGGGGACTGCAGGCTTCCACTTCGACTGGGCATCGTCCTGGCCATGTCAACCCCACAACTGAGCAGTGAAGTAAGCATCACGATGATCTAGCTAATGCGAAGCAGATCTCATCGATCCTACCAAAGTATATCCCACCTTTGTCTAGAACCGTTAACTATGATAGAATTCCACGATATTATGAGTACACCTTGTTCACCGCATATATTCTGAAAGGAATACGTGTAGTAGGGATCCAGTTGGGACAGATCCTGTTACCGAAGAACAACAACTTCAACCTAGGGGATAGTAAGAACTATGTCAATCTAGCGCCCCACCAATAGTTGACGAAGTCAACTAGGAAGAAGCCTCGCCTCATCTCCTAGCCATGGCTTAAGGGACTGACGCAGTCCACTGTGCTAAATGTGATGAAGATTCCCCATTTTGGTCATCACCAAGAGGTTAACGCTTGTGTTACACTCCTCTTGTCATGCTATCATGGAGGATACCTGTGGCTCAACTGGAAGATTACTATGGATATGATGTTGATCCACCAGATTACAGGATTAAGCATGAAGGGACCAGACCCTCAATAGTTTTATATAGGGAAGGCCTCAGACCTCTCCTTGGCACAATGCATCAAGGAATCTTATGGTGAAGTTGATGAAGGAAAGCGATGCTACAAGGTAGCCTCTATATAGGATCGCCCAGTGTGCTTCACTTTATAACTCATAGATGGAAAGATTGTAAGAAAGAACCACCCCACACATTTCAATGGGTTTGTGGTGGACCTCGCAGGAAAAGGTGTGGAGGAAATGAACATGAATTGGGCGAGTTACCTCGTCAATGAACTGGAGAAGGATTGTTGTGAAGCTCACGATTTGGGATACAAATTCCACTTCAACTAGCTGATCATTTTGAACTCATTTGTCACTTGGAAAATTCCTAAAGGAGCCACATTCCTAGAGGTCGAACCATTGGAGCTGTTGGCCACTAGGTTTTCCACCTTATGGTACAGTAATGACATGATGAAACAGTGGCAGTCAAATTTCGTGTTTCATGCATACTATCATGAACTGAAGGTTACCATTGAGTCATTTATGTGCATGACACCAAGCACCGTGCACCAGTACTGACCGATAGAAAAGTTCTATGCAGATCCACATTTCATATATATCATTGTGTGTAGAGATGAGAACAAGGAAGAGTTACAGTCATATTACAAGCTGACAGATGAAGACATGGAGCATATCACCAAGGAATGGTGAGAGGAATTCCTTGTACCCATCATTGATGTAGAACTCTCTGACACTGACACTATAGGAATCCCCATGGTCACCCGAGTCAAGCATGTCGGACAGTCCAGTGGGATGAAGAAGAAGAAGAAGCAAGAATAATTCCAAAATATAGAGAACAATGAGGAGGACAACGCCTCTGAAGAAAATAGATTTGGATCTCTAGGAGGAGGAGGAGATGAAGCAGATGGATAAGGAGGAGGGGATGAGAAAGGAGGAGGTGAAGCTACACCACCAAAATACCCCCCTAATGAAATAGTAACACCGCAAAAGAGGAAGGTTTCTCCACAGAAACCTTCAACAGAAAAGAATACATGCACCAACAAGCCCCAGTTAGAGGCTACGCCCATGGAGGACGACATCAGTTTGGTCCGCGGAGCTATGGAGGATGCTTCTGAGGATATATTGTAGAGATATGGAGCCAAGCAGGAGGATCTGTATGGAAGGATCGAGAAAGAAAATAAAGGAAGTACACCAAGCTATCTGTTTGGTTTGCGTAGTACCTACTATGCCTTCCTTGTCACAGATTGAAGAATTGGGGGATGAACCAACCCAATTGAGAAGACTTGTAGATGTGATAGAAGATCAACTTCAGAAAATCCAAGAAGAAAAGGATAAGGCTACAAAATCCTTGAAACAAGAGAAAGATGAATTCTTAGAAAAATTATGAGTAGTGCAGTATAGTGTGGCCACCTACAAAAGTGAGAGAGAACAATTTTAGGTGATGCTCCAGGAGGACAAAGCACAACTATAGAGAGAAAATGAGAAGTTGCTCGCAGAACAAGTCGTATTCAAAGAGGTAGTGAGTAAATCATGCCACTCTGTGCCAGGCTTGGCATAGTAGGAACATGATTCAGTCGAGGCTCAAGTAGTGAAGCTCGTTGAGACCATCCATCATCTTCAAGCGAAGATAGCATAGTTGGAGGTCCAAGAAGTATCAAGAACTCCATAGGAGGTGGGTGACTAGAGGGAGTAAGTTTCTAAGAACACAGTAGTAAGGATCAGAGACCTTGCCCCAGAGTCCAAAGAACTAAGTGATAGAAGCACGCAAAAATATGAACACTTTGCAAAAGATCCAAAGCTAAGGAAACTGGAAGCACAATTATAGGAGGCACAACAAAAAGCATTCTCCATGTAGGTACAGATGAAGATAATCACTGTAGTTGAAAGAATGAAGAGATATCAAGAACAATGTGTAGTGCTGCAGAAGATTACTACCATCCAAGGTAGGGTAATGGAAGTTGCACAGAAGCTACAACATGTGCAGGATGAATCCTGCAAGTTGTTCAAAGAAATTGAGGGACAAGGTTCACAATTGGACCAAGTGGTTGCAGCAGTGGAACAATGCCTGGAAGAGCCTGTTATAGATAAGATGATCCATGAGATTGCTGAGTAGGAGGCTCAAGAGAAGAAGCAAGTTGAGGTATCTCAATTGAAGCTCGAGGCCTTCGAAGAAACATTTCCCAGACCTGAGTGACTCAGGATGAGTCACAGGTGAGTGTTGGGGGCCTTTTGGCTCTCGACCAAGTTTTGAGGAGACATGGTCAGGTTTAGACCAATTTTTGGACTTTGACAGGCTAGTCGAAGATGGAGCGCCCAGGCAGAGCTAAGATTGTGGATCTCACTTATTTTGCGGGTTATGTGGACCCAATAAGGGGTTCTCTAGGGTTTTTGTAATGGGTTATGGGATGTCAGCCCATGGGGTTTACCCATGATTAGGCATTATTGTAAGGGATTGTAAAAGCATAAATAAGTAAGAATGTATGGTAGAAGTAGTGAAGTCTTGGTAGCTAAGTGCAGATAGCTTGGATTTTCTTGGTGCAACATATTATGTATGTGTTAAGTCTATATGATCAATAGATAATTTGTCTATGTCCATGATAAGGAGTTGGATTTGTACCTCGACCTAGTTGGAAGGAGGATCTGGTGCTCAGTGCACTGATCTCCTATCCTATGCGAAGCTTGAATCTGTGGCTTAGTGCACATGAGTCACTGAATGTAAGAGACTGTTGTCCCTTGACCAACTTTTGGAGATCCTTGGTCAAGTTTGACCTATTTTGGGACTTCGACAGGTTGTCTAAGGCAGAGCGCAATTTGAAGTGAAGATCGCAGGATATCAACCCCTTTTTGGTTATTTTGGGGTTTTGGTCTTATGTAACAGTTATGGGGACGTCAGCCCATGGGTTTATCCATGTTTAGGAACTTTTGTAATGTATAAATAGAAAGGTAGGCAATGTAAGTAGAGGGTGTGATGTTGGGTGCTAAAAAGGTGCTAAGTTCAAGTGATAGTTGTAAATGCTTTGTGCATACTGTATGAGACTTACAAGGCTAAGTGCAAGTGACTATAAGAGACTGTGTAAAGGATTTGTGTTGTAACATAGATCAAGGAAGGAGTATATAGAGAGGTGCAAGTAGATCACCTATCCTAAGAGGAGTGGGTTTTGATTCTCTATGCATGTAGAATATTGACAGAAGACAATAAAGAGAAGAAGAGTTGGTGGACGTAGGCCTGGGCTGGGGGTGAACCACGTATATCATGTGTTGTGGTTGCTTTGTGTGTTATGGTTGTTTTATGTTTCATATGATTAATCCTTAGTGCAATGATGTATGCTTAGATGAATATGATATATTAGTGCCTAATGATGAAAATAAGATGTTAGATCTAATCTATGTTGATGTGCTTAGTTCTTGAATGTGTTGAATCTTGTTGAATATTACGTTGAGCTGTAATTAGGGTTTATTTGTGCTATAGACAAAGGATAAGTAATAATGAATAACAACCATTAAGTTCTTTGTTAAGGTGTTGTAATCACATATATGTGTCCCAACTAAGGTTGCAGACACTGGAGTCCTACAACCACCCCTGCCTCTACCTCGGGTGAGACTTCATCTACTTTGCAGGTGTTTCTGAAAGGGCCGGTAGTTAGGGTTTTGTTATTGTGTTGTTGAAGCATTGAACCCTGGGTATTCCCCTGCGCCATCAAATGGTTCTGTTTCCAAGACTTGAAACTGTGATTGTTGGGAACTGAGGAGAAGAAAGAAATCTATGTGCGTAGATCTGTTGCTTTAGTGCGTAGTATTCTACTTGAATTATGAAGCTCTGTGCTAAGAAGAGAAATCCGATCTGAAGAAAAGAGGTAAGATCTAAAAGATTTTTTCTTTGTTAAAGGTAACATAAGTGGAAATTTTTGTGTTGAAAGTATGAATCTAGGTATGTTTGATAAATTTTGTCCTAGTCTAAAAACTAGGGCACAACTAGAAGAAAGAGGGTTTGATATGAGTAGGTATGATATAAATAATGAAAGATATGGTATTCCTATGCATAGAAAGAATGTTTGGACTAAAAAATGGATGCATGATCATAGGAATAATTTTATGTAGGTTAGTTACTATGACCCTAGTGCGTAGTACAAGAAAGGTTGGAGCTCATTTAAGAGAAAGAGAGGATTAACTCTTTGTTACAGTTGCAGAAGAATGAGACATCTTGCTAAGGCATGCCCTGGTAGAAAACCTAGTTGTCCTTATTGTAAAGCTATGGACCATGATGTTCTAGATTTCCCTAGAATGATTGCTAATGTTGAAAGAATGAATATGAGACAAGAAAACCCTAAGAAAGGCCAAGAAACTGAGACCATGGCAGAACCCCAGAAAGAATCAGAGACTGTATTACTACAAATGAAATAAACCCTAAAAGACCATATAGATGTCAACTTATCAGAGATATTCAAAGAGAAAGAGTGTATAGAAACAAAAATAGGAGACTTTGACATAGACTATGTCCTGGATGAAGAAACACAGGTGAATATTATGACAGAAAGAACATGGGAAATTTTAGGAAAGCCTGCTATGATTCCTTCATTGGGCTGAATAGGATTATTTAGAGGAAATATGATAACCCTATGTGGAATACTTACTCAGACATCTATGAGTTCTCATGGCACTTCAATAGAATAAGAATTTGAGGTTGTTAAATTTATTGAGAACAACTCCCCATTTTCTATGTTACTAGGAAAACCCTGGATTGAGAAAGATTGGACCTAAAGAAAAGAAGAGGAAGCTCTAGAATAGAAAAATAAATAATTAAGAGACTTCATGGATAAGAAAATAACACACTTACTGGAAGAAAAAGAAAACCAGTCGAAGCTACTGAGGACCATAAATCTGGATGTCAAAGTTAAAAGAAAACAAGAAGATTTGAAACACCTATCTGTGCAAGAGAATAGAGCACCTACCCCAGACATAGAAGAAGTATTTCCCTTGAACCCTAGTAAAGACCATGATTAGTGCGAAGCTACTATGCCAAGAGGAGATAAGAATCAAAATGGAAAAAGGAATACCGAGATGCGGATCATAGGGAAGAAGGATAGAAATCTCAACAAGAAGAAAGAAAAGTTAGAGAAATTACAGGAAGTTCCAGAGAAGACTTCGTAGAAGGAAGGTCTCTAGAATTTGAACTTCGTTGGACTATTAGAGCAACTTAGATTGGCACTTCAACATGGAGAAGCGATATGAGTGTTAGAGGCATTATAACTGTTAGATTATCATTCCCAAACGGTTAGAACAACAATTATGATCAACAAGCTTGCCATCGAACCATTTGGACCATGCCGTAATAGACATAACTGCATTGATGAAGGCCTCTTGTCCGTTCGAGGGATCTGTTACATCAATGCCTACTTATTTCGTCGATTATTCCGTTGAGAACACTTTCATGAATTTTATCTAAACCAAGAAGAGAACTCATTGGTACTGTTTTGTGCTTACTGAGACTTCACTACCTGTTCTATTGCATTGAGCATTTGTTCATCGATCTGAGTTATCTAATATTGAGCGTGCATTTCAGATGAACTCAGCACTGCAAAAAAGTCTGTCGAATATTTTCTCATCGAACTTATGGATGAGAAGGTGATGTCCTTTGCAATTCAAGCTTCATCAAGGCGAGGAGTGCAAGCCTCCTTGTCGACTTCTTGTGGATCTAGACCATCCCGAGTTGTGTCCGAGAAAATAACCAAGCATCGAGATGACTTAGAGAATGCAAATTTAATCCCATCCATCCTGCCCGACTACATCCTACCTCAGGCTGGTGTGGTGAATCATGATAGTGTCCCCAAGAGCTTCAACTACACCTGCATACTTCACGAAGGGGATATGCATAGGAAAGCCTCAATCGGATAAGATTAGGACACTAAATATCACCAACTTTAACCTAGGGGATTGTAAGAACTTCAATATGCTCGCCCCTCATAGGTATTTGACTAGGGAGAAGGGGAAGAAGTCGAGGATAATCCCCCAACCATGGACTATGGACCTTGCGTAGTCCACCATCTTGAATGTAATGAAAATACCCCATTTTGGAAGGCACCAAGAGGTTAACATGTGCATTAAGCTCCTATTGTCCGGATTCCATGGTGGTTATTTGTGACTAGACAAATTCATCACCATCGACCTGGAGCTAATCCATTGGATCACCGAATTGAGCATGCAGGGACTAGACCCGCAAGATTTTTACCCAGGGAAGGTTGTAGACCATGCCCTGGCACAGAAGATTAAACATACATGTGTTGATGTGGATAAGGGGAAGTGAGGCTACAAGGTAGCCTCCATCCAGAATGGCATAGTGCACCTTGCTTTCTAGTTGATTGGTAGTAATCTATCCCTAGAAGAACAGACCCATGCAGGTCACAAGGTTTGTTGTTGACCTCATAGGAAAATTCATGGAGGGGATACAAATGAATTGGGAAAATTGCTTAGTGAACTAGTTAAAACAAGACTGCTGCGAAGCTCAGGATAATGGATACGAGTTCCATTTTAGTTGGTTGTTGATCCTCATCACGTTCATATCTTGGGGGATGCCAGAAGGTTCAACCTTCCCTGATCTAAAAATATGACGAAGACTTGATAAACTTGATTAAATTAAATTGCAAGTGAAATGTTATGTGTTTTAAAGAAACC
>ML779153.1:715905-730000 GCA_009831015.1 Picea engelmannii | reverse complement strand
GTCAGATGCCTGCTAGGGAAGCTTGGCCGAGATAGCGACACTTCCACTTACAGGTTCTATTTGGAGTTAGGTCAATATAGTTGACACTCCAAGATAATATAGCAGAGGAAGGATAGGAATGGAGATGGAAGTAGGTTAGGGAGGAAGGATGAGTAGTAATAGTTGAGATGGTATGGAGATCTGTCTTGTGGTGGAATTTTATGTTTTCCCTTCAAAAAAAAAAAAAAAGAGAAATGTGTATATATGAATATTCATAATTTTGTAACTAAACCACTGTTGTCTAAATAAAATTGTTGAAACAGATAACTGTAATTAAGGGATTTATCAAACAATTGACTGGTTGTTGTCTTTTATAAAAGACTAGTCTAGCTGACTGGATTGGATGCATACATAAAATACTAAAGGATGACAATTTGATTATTAGTACATGCACGAGAATTGTATGTACTAGCTACACATGAAATTCTTGTACATATACACTAGTATGTATGAGTTTTCTTGACTTACTTACAGATAATGTCAGTTACTTGTTATGAATGTGTGAACCATGTTTCTTTTCCTTTGTACCATAAGATACCTTAACTTCGGGATGAAGTTTCCCAAAGGGGAGGTGTATGTAACGACCCTGCTTAAATAGATGTATATGATTATTAATTATAATTAATTTAATAATCTAACCGTCCTAAAAGATTAGCTAAACAATAATTATTTCTTAAAATAACATTAACTAATTATTTATTAGTAATTAATTATTCATGATTGTCAAGGATTAATTAATTAAATAAAGGATTAAAGGGGGGTTAATAAATTATTTTATTAAATTAAGAGTTACGTACACAAAAAGGGATAGATATTAATTCAAAGGGGTAAGACATTAAATATAAGATAAAATAATAATAAAAGGGATAAGGGGCATTAACGACGAAAGGATAAGAAGGTAATAAATGGGTTAGGTATGAAGTAAATGAGGGGGAAGTTGGTGAAGGAGGGATATGGAGGGGAAGGAGGTTTACGAGAAGGACATTCTACGAGAGATTGGGGATTTTTTGGGGGGCTCGGGGATTTGCATAGAGAAGGGGAGTTTTGGAGTGGGATTGTATCAGTCAGGCACCGGGATTAGTGGAGGTTTTGGGCATGGGGGCCAGGATATCCATATGATATCCTAGAGCTAGGAAGTTACCTAGTTGGCAGGGTGGAACTAGGTTTTGGGTAGTGTTGCAACGGTCAAGAAGGCAAGCGGACAAACGGAGGGTTATTAGCATCAGTCCCAGGTATTATTTAAAATTATGCATGGTTTTAATTTGTTATACAATTTTATTATTCTTTGTTAAATTTACATCCGTATGTGTTAAAAATAGAAAGGAATTATTGAATTTTTATAAATCTAGTAGAAGTTACTCTCTTATTGTAGAATTACTGGATGTCTAAATAATTAAAATGGCCACTACAGACACATTGAAGAAATTTCAACATTGCCCCCATTCACTAGTACTCACTATGCAGGGTCGATGCATGGAATTTGCGATGGTTGAATTGGAAGTTCCATGACATTTAAAGAGAGTTCCAACAAATATTCTACGGATGGAAACAACAACATTTGAAAAATATGAGACGCCCCATTATGAACGTTGTTGGAAACATGGACGATCTAAAAAATTATGTGGCTAGGACATCAGACATATTCCTTGATTCTTGAAACCCTAGTCCCATACCGTCAATGCATGTGTCTAGTCTAACCATGTCAAATTTCGACGCATACATGCATAGTTTGAAGAAATTTCAACGTTGACCCCATTCACTGCTCACTATGCGGGGTCGGTGGAAGAAATTTCACTATGCTTATTCAACTTCAAGGCAAGCTCCATTCACTATGCTCACTATGAGACATCCATTATATTGAACATTAATGAAAACATGGATGATCTCAAATATTATGCAGGGACATCAAACATCATTAAGTATCGAAACCCTCCCATACCTCAAGGAAACTATCTAGTTTGACCATGTCAAATTTCGATGCATACGGGCAGAGATTGAAAAAACCTTCAACATTGGCCCGATTCACTGCTCATTGTTCGAGGTCGGTGGAAGAAATTTGTGATGGGTGTATTTGAAGTTCCATGACAAATTTCAGGATAGTTCCAACAACGATTATATAGAAGGGAATGATGAATGATGACAATGAGAGGTGCAACATGATGAACGTTGATGCAAATGTTGATGATCTCAAATATTATGTGGGTACATCATACATCCTTGAGTATTGAAACCCTCCCATACCGTCAAGTCATGTGTCTAGTCTAACCATGTCTAATTTCGACGCATACATGCATAGTTTGAAGAAATTTCAATGTTGTCCCCATTCATTGCTCACTATGCGGGGTCGGTGCAAGATGACATTTGTGGTGGGTGAATGACAACAGTAATAGAGAGGCACAATCCTCATATATGGTGGTCATTTAGGAACATATAAAGGAAAGTGGTACTTGTTTGATGGCCCAAATCCTAATGCATGACTTTTTTGAAGCATACAAAGTAAATTTTATTGCTCAATTCCCTGAATTTTAGCCTTCGACCATGGAATAGGCTCTAACAACCATCCATGGTGTACCAATCCTTGAAATGATAAACATATGCCACTCATGGGTTAAATATTATAGGGCCCTATATATGTAACATTAACCTGATAAGTTAATGTAGTTGTTGCAAGTTTTAGAAATTTACATCACATTATGGCAAAGTATATCAAAATAGTTTATCATACTGTAGATTTAGTTTAGTTAGTTATGGAAATGAGAGTACATTTTAGTCATTTATTGAGTTAGTTTTGGCAATGGGAGTACTTTTTCTAATTTTACTCATTTTACCCATCGGTGCACTACCTCTACCAGTCGACGACGTAGTGGGAAATCCAGGAACCCCACCAATTCCCCCTCAGAGCACGCAAATATACTTAGTTTTATTCATTCAACCTCATATGGTAGGAGATATGAGTCCATTAATCCATGAAATACCTACTTCCTTTTGCCCATATATCTTCTCCTATGGTACATCTCATCATCAGATAATGTCTTTGAATTTTGGGTCAAGGATTCTTCATGCCTCGGAGTAGATCCCACTCTCTACTGCGCTACCTTGGATGCTACAACTCTTCCCACAAGTACACCTACAACTCTTCCCAAAGGAATGTGGGCAGAGTTGCATCTACAAATCATGTGAATAAATGTTGATGTTGAAGGGGCTCAAGCACATGTCGAAAATATTAATGTTGAAGCTTGGGATAAGGCTAGGGTGCATGCAAAAAATGCATCTATGGAACTTGATGCTCAAGCATCTGTGGTGTCCAAAAATGTTTACATGGAATATTTTTCCCAAGGGCCATTACAAGGGGTGGATTGAGTATCAATCTTGAGATGGGAGCACCCAATGAGGGGATTATTGATATTTTTCCAAAGGGATACCAAATACCATGCTTCGTAATTGGGAATTATTCAATGTTGAGTGACGTCCAATACATCAGGTGGCTCAATGGAGATATTGAGCCAATGTTTGAGATAATGGTCTCAACATGTTCAAAATTTTTTCATTAGGTTGAGGATTGCAAGGGAGTCTATTTCTATTGATAATATTACTCATGGTGAAATCTATTTTAATCATTTTTTTTTATGTTGGGTTGAAGTCATTGTCTAATGAACATCAACGTAAAACATAGAGGAAGTTCATTGAGAGGAATAAATATGACCAGACCCAATTTATCATTGATAATATCTTGATCCATGTATGCGGGTGTGAGAAATTGTGCATTCTTGCGGATATTCCAAGGAAATGTGAGATGGTTAAACCATAACATGTATTATGAACTTTTTCATTACAAATATTTGTAGAGTTTGTTAGAGGAATGGAGGTTTATTATTGGTGTTTCGAGTGTCAATGTTGATATGGGAGAACCCAATGAGGGGATTATTGATACTTTTACAAAGGGATACCAAATAACATGATGCATAATTAGGCAGTATTCAATGTTGAGTGAGGTCCAATACATCAACTGGATCAATGGAGGAATTGAGTCAATGTTTGAGATAATGGTCTCCACATGTTAAAAAATTGTTCACTCAGTATTCATTTTCCCTTGTGTTGTGTATGACATGGAAGAGATATTTTCCCTTATACTGAAAGATCACTCATAGACCCACTCTATATATCGTCTCATCTCGTCCTCATTTCATTTTAATTTTCTGATCGGTCGAACTTTAAAGGAAAAAAATATTAAAAGACATTGTACTAGGGCTAGAGTACATGATGGAGAACGATGACCTATGAATGGGGCCAAAATTGAAATTAACCTTTGTATTTCTTGGATAGACACAGTTTTCCTTTGTAGATAAATACATGTGTATGGAGTTTTCACATATATTTCACATCACCTCTCAAGTTTGTAAAAAAAATGGGTTGACATTTAAAGTTGTGAGCTAAGGAGTGCAACATTGTTATTGCTATTCTTTGGCCCATCACCTTGTTTTTGCACTATTTCTGGGGAGGTGCTAAATATTGCATACAATTGTTATCATTTTATTGTTAAAAATAAAAAATGATCTTTAGAATGCATGCATTACACCATTTTATCAAGAAAAAGAAAAAAACATTAAGTACATTGCATTTTTGTTTAAGAATTTTTAGGATACATGCCTCGGCCTATGCATAAATTAAGAAAATTATTACCTAAATCCACCACCACTAAACCAAGTACACACAATCAAGGTTAGCAATAAGTTTATTGTGATCCATCCTTCCGAGAGGGAACGATCATTTTTGGGATTTCTTAGAGGAGGAAGCAAGAATTTTCGAAAATATATTAGAATAGGCATTCCCATCTCACCACATGATGGTTGGTGATGGAGATCAATATAAGGATTTTGATTTCCCCATTAGGGAAACCAAGATGAAAACCATTAAACCCTCTTCTCTTCCTCACTTCCATGGACTTACTATAAAAGACCCTAATATCTTGTTATTTGACTTTGAAGTTATCTATAGGAATTGTTATCAACCAATATAACACTTGTGCAAAGCCATCCAAGGGGAACATCATTATAAACAATGTAGGACTTTTCCATAAATCTCAATGTCATCCAAAGGGAACATCATTATCAACAATGTAGGACTTGAAGGATTTATGTTTCCTTTTCGCTTGTTTTGTCATCCACTTATCCCCAAAGTGGATAAGTGGGGCCCCCATTTAAGGATGTGGGACAACCCAAGTTGCCACTAAAAGAAATATTTTCATTTCCCTTTTTTTCATACTTATTTGGGTGGTAGCATGGGTGGTTATTGTGGTGTCTTTTATCTACAAGCAAGAAAATGAGCATAGAGATTGTGTTGAGACTGTAATTATGTCTAACATAATGTCATCCTTGAAAATCACTTCCATAATTCATTAGTTAGACTCTATATTAGTTCCTTTTATGGGAGACACTAATGAAGATAATAATGAATTCATTTTCAATTACATCTATGATTTATTTGTTAACTAAGATGTTGATCATGAGTCACTCACCAACATGCTTACATTGCCTAATTTGCATAATGCCTTGGAAGTGGAGATAGCTTCAACTGTGTATTCTATGGAAGAAGACTCGGTGATACAAAGTTGCCTCCTAAAATATAGTAGTGACAATAACTTCTCCACTGCCCTCATGTATTAATGCCATTGTAGTTGCAGGAGGATCATGTAATGATCCTTAATTGGATCCACCTAATGGTCGTCAATTTTCACATCTTAACATAAAAACAACTTCTATACTTTTCCATTTGACATTAAAGAAGAGGTTGTAATGACTTTTAACTAATCCTAAATTCAATTTTTTATGAGATCTTGCTCGTCAAAATTTGAACTTCAATCATTTTTACAATAAGTGCTTCAATTTACTAGTAAAACACAATAATATATGCATACTTTTACTCCTCATCTTCATAACAGTGGGGATCCTCATCTTCATAACAATGGGAATGTAGTGAATATGAATCACACCTTTAATTCACACCTCACACCCAACAAATGCACACTTTTACTCTCCAATAAAAAGGTAAGGGAAGGGTGTGGGTGCATTTTTACTCCTTAAATAGATAGAGGGAGTGATAATGTACACCTATATATACAATATAACAATTAATATAACTCAAAAATAATAATATACCCCATCCAAATATATTTTATTTTAATATTTTCAACCAATACATTTTAAAGTGATAAAGTGAAATTAACCCACAAATATATATCATCTCTAAATAAATTGCATTCACGCTCTTCTTAGCATATCACTTGGGTTGGGTTTTCTTGATTTGCAGTTTCATTCGCTCAGGGAATTCATTCTCAGCTAATGCAATGGTCATTTTGTTAAGTCATTATTGCGTGTTGTTTTTTGGTTATCTCTGCCATTAATTTACCGATTTCGTTAGGTTCCAAAGAGGGAGGATTACACGCTCTTATTGGTATATCACTTGGGTTTTATTGATTCACATTTCCACTCACTCAGGGAATTCATTATCAGGTATGCAATGGTATGTTTGTTAAGTCTTTTCTATTGTATTTTTCTAGTTATCTCTACCATTAATTTCCTTCTTTTGTTAGGTTCCAAATTGGGAGGATTACTGTGTAATTAGAGGGTTTTCAGGGAAGATATGGGGAAGAGGAAGTCATCGAAGAAGCCAGAGGTGAAGAGAAAGAAGGAAAAGTTGAGCACAGCCTTCATCTGCCCTTTCTGCAACCATGAAAGAAACGTGGAGTGTTGCATGTGAGTAGTTCTATGCCCATATTTTCCTTTTTACATTCAAATCCTAATCTTAAACCCCCGCAAAGTAAGTTTTGGACACGATGTGTGACTTGAAACTGAGCCTTGTGAAAACAATGGCTAATATTTTTTTTCTTTTTCTGGGTTTTCCTTTATTAACCTGCAATGACCATATTGGTCCTCTAATTTGATAACAAATTTATTTAATATTTGAAGATGCAAAACAATTTGCAGAGAAGTTGAAATTTGATTCGATTAAAATTTTGATTCAGGTTGATTAAAGTTGGCTAATATGATGAATGTAATCTATTATCTTTATCATATGGAAAATTTTACCCAAAAGTAACCATGGGGCTTTTGTTGTGAAGAAATCATTTGCTTATGCTTTTGCTATCTTTCTCATATGGAAAATTTTACCCAAAAGTAACCATGGGGATTTTTTTGTGTAGAAATCATTTTCTTAGGCTTTAGATGGCCAGAAAATGAATAGAGGGATTAACTTTAGAACTCAAAGTTTTATGCATTGTTTTCTTGAAGTGGGTTAAAAACAAGATAAATGGGTCATAAGACTATGAACGAGTTGGATATGCTTTAGACTAACCCTCTTCTTCCAAAATATCTATTGTGATTTGTAATTTAAGTTTGTAGATGCCGGCTCATTGAAGTAGGGTGGCAATCTGAAGACTCTTTATTGGAATTTTGACACATAATGAGCATTTCAAAAGTTGAAAGAAGCTCTTTTCCATGTATCAATGCTTGTCCTTCTTGACTCACAATACCTTTTCAAATTGTTGCAAATGTTTCACAATAAGGCATAGGTGTTGTTTTTAATTAAGGAGGACATCCAATGGCATATCATTCATAGACCTTGTTCCAAGCCATGCTCAGCTAAAACACTTATGATAAGTAAACACTTATGATAAGGAATTTTATGTGTTGGTTGAAGCAATCAAGAAATGACAACACTTATTGGAGTCATTTTGGTGTGCATAAACTTTGTTTCTCATGCAAAGGAACTTATTTTTCTCTTCCACTGAGAAATGAGTGTAAGACTATGTTAGGAGGTGTTTACATAGTAGTCAAAATAAATATTCAAATAGATAGCTTGTGTTGTGTTGTTCCTTAGGCTATTCCTGGCTATGGAATAGTGCCAAGGAAATCTATGAAGTTTTTGAAAAGCCTCCCCTCTTTAGACCTCAAACTGGCTCTTGGGCCAGAGGGTAACTCTTGAATAATTTCAGTGTTGACTGCCCATTGGCACTACTACTAGCAACATTAATCTATAATATTTAATTTCCATATTTCTATGATTGATAGATTAAATGAGAAGGGGGAATAAGACAAAAACAAGTAATTACACTCAAATCCTCAGACAGGGCCTTTACCAGTGTCCCACCTTTATCCCACATTGAAGGCATATTAATATTGATTGGATGGAAGATGTAGAAGAAATTTAAAGGAAAACATATGTCTTAACACTCAATGAGCACATAAGCAGGTGCACGTCACTCTATTGGTAGATATTGGCTTTATGAGATTGTGGAAATGAGTGAATCTATCTGAAAGATTTCAACAATAAACAGAAAGAAAGAGTTATGAAAATTAAGAGGGAAAATACAGAAATTAGAGAGGAACAAGGTTTGCAAGAGATTGATGAATCCATTAGGTAAATCCCTTGATATTCAGAAAAGTAACATAGGCCCCCATAGGGCTCCCAGAAATTCTTAGCCTTCAGCTGCAGAAATTACCAACCCCATCAAAGTACTTAGAGTTGCCTTTTATCCTTTCTCAAATGTTGATTCCTAGGCTCTTCTTACATAACTGCATTCTAAAAATAGAAATAAGGTAATATGGATTAGAGTGGCTGGACACCTCAAGTTATTTGATGTCCCACTTCCAAGAAACAAGGGAATTGGTTGTTATTCCACCCTCCACCAATTCTGTTGATATGGAAACTTGCCAGATGTCCCATTCTTCAGGAAATATCTTTCATAGAACTAGAACAATTGTTGGTGGAAATGCAGATACATAAATTATAAAACTGACATCAATAGGTGCTACTTCATTGAATATCTACATTTCAAACTTCATCCTTTAGTCCTTGTAAAATTTTTGAACCAATGCCTTACTTCTGGAAAAACATTTCTACCCAAGAAGCCAATAATAGAAACTTTACGCCTGTATCAGATTTTATAAATTTTTTCTCTACACTAAATAAATGAAAGACCTTGAACCATAGGAACGCACTCTAGAATTCTAATAATGTGCTATCCTCACTATTATGAAATCAACACCACATCTCGTCTTCTATAATGAAATCAACACCACATCCCATCTTTCCTTCAGTTCCTAGATGGTGAATGAGAACCTTTTCCAGAATCTCCATTTCATGTTGAGGTTGTAGTCTATCACCATTGTTATAGCCTAAGTTAACAGGATTCAAATATGGATACGGATCCGGATTTGTCAAATTTTTGAAAAACCGGGATCTGGATATGGCGGGGATAATCATAATAATCATCATATAATCATTATAATCATAATAATCATCATATTTATGCATCATAATCATAATTAATTTATGCATCATAATAATAATAAGTATATTTATGCATCATAATCAATTTCTGTGTGATTCTCAAAAAATTGATTTCTAATTCATACCATCTCAATGATTTTAGTGAAAAGAAGACTAGTAAAGAAGGAATCCATTCACAACAAATATCAATAGACTATGCATTAAATATCCATCTTAACTGTCATCTTGGTTGTGGGCCTACATAAGTAATCTGTGAGAACAAGTAGTATGTTTATGTGCATATGGGGAGGCTCTGTGGTTCGGTAGTATGTGGTTCGATGTTTTTCAGGCCCATAGGCCCAAGAGTGAGGGCCGCAGGTATTCCCCCTCTCGGTCTCTGGAAAAAACCACCTCGAAATATTCTCTTAATATCGATATCTTCTCGGAAGTGAAGGACATATATGTAGACACCGTGTGAAGTACCATACACATGATGGATTCAGAAAACGTCAGTTGGGTGGACAATGAGGTAAGATCAAAGCTCGATCGGGCATTCTAGCTAGAGGAGGATGGTTTCCCTTAGAATCATATTTTTATCTATAGTGGCATTCCCATCTAAGGCAATATTGATGTTTTCTGTCAACCCACATGCACAGAAGTTCTACCCATACTAAATTACACCCCAATTCAAGCTCTAGTGCTCGTTAAGCTTCAATGTAAGAAATGATGATCCTAATATGAACTTCACAGCTAAACCAGTTAAGCAAGTCTCCAATACAAAACTTATGGACAAAGTCCTCTTTGAGAGCTCTTTGTAGATACCTCCCAGTTTTGATGAAATCAATGTTTCTTCTTATCCTTGCGAATGTTTTTCCTAAGCTTGCACTAGGAATCATTTCAAACATTCTCCATTTTCAAACATGCATTTCAAACATTCTCCATTTTAAAACTTGCCCTATTTTGTCTAAGCTTGCACTAGGAATCATTTCAAACATTTTCCATTTTAAAACTTTCCCGACAAGTACTACGCTGTTATGCAACACTTGTTTGATGATGGGATTGATGTCATCTACTTTCTTAAAAACAATGAAAATCCCTATAGTTCTTTTGATAGTTCAAAATTTATTGGCACCATTGGGTCCCATAGTGTCTTAAGATTGAATTCTATTGACAAATTTGGCAATGAATTTAATATTAGAGAAAAATACCCATCTGAATTCGAAGTCATTTTAGCCTTGTTGGTGCCCCAATTAGGCCAACAGGACTTCTTGCAAATCCATGTAAATGTTTAGAGGCCTTATTTGAGGGACATTGTGGTTTGATAGGGTCATTGGTTGCAAATCTCTAAGGGGTCTCATCTCCATATTTTTTGTTGGTTATAATGGATATGGCAGGTGAGGTTGTGAATCAAGCAATGTTTTGACATCCCATTTTGAGTTTTAGGGTAGCCTATTTGTTTCCAAATGAATGGTGGGTGCTTAACACAATTGGGCCTATTTGTTTCCAAATTAATGGTGGGTGCTTAACACAATTGGCCATAAGATGACATTTGTTGTTGGGTAATTGTCAACTTTATATCTATGTATGATGGACCTTGTTATGTTACCCCAGAATAGTTTATATAAAAGCTTGGCACCAAATTTACAATATTCACTTGGATTAAACAAACGAGCAAGGAAAGTACTAGTTGTTGGATGCTAGAGTCTAGAAATAAAATTTCAAGGTTGATAATTTGGCTGAAAAACCTATAATTCAAGAATATGAGAGTGGTAAGTTGGTGATCTATGCATGCTTTATATGCATTATATTAATACAAAGAGTATCAATATTGGGATTTAGCATCTTTGTTTGAAATTTGTAGACCTTAGGGTGCTTAAAGTCTTGAGTACTTTTTGTCGAAGATAATTTCAGAATAACTCAAATATGTTGTGCTTGTCAAAATGAGTGTATTTGTTTTCTTCTTCTTGCTAGAGGCATTTCCATGTCATGATTTATTCCTCTTAATAACCTATGGAATATAACTCTAATTTCAAGAATTCGTTGAAATTCTCCCATTTTGTAACCATGGGCCTTTTTCCTAGCCTCAAGGCATCTACATAGCTTTCCCAACATAAGAGAGCATATCTAGACATTTTCATCCAGGAAAAAGAAATCCTTTGGGTTTCTTTTATCTAATAAAGAATGAAATAAACCTCTAGATGTTTCAACCAACTATTGAGTTTCTCAACATTAACTTGACCATAATATGTTGATATTTCAAGTTTTGCTTGAACCTTGAATGGAGTATTTGAAGATGAAGGAAAAGGGTCACTGTTACTTGAATCATTGGCTTGTTTAACATTCCTTGCTACACATCTCTCTTCATCTTACAAAACCGATAGATTTTTTACCATCTCGGTTGGTACAACTATGCTCAACTCTAGTTGAGTAAACTTGACTTCAGGGTTTTCCTTGCATTGTTGCTCATTAGAAGTACTTATCATTTTCAATTGTTTGCTTCTTCCAAGGCCTTTCCACAATGGCTATCCACTCTTTTGGTATCCTCAATTGGTGTCTATCATACAAGTTGTTCACCAAGTGTTTTCAAACTTGGGCTTTGATACCATTATGATCCATAATTACTCAACCCATGATTGAGTCGATCCACTACCACAAAACTTAATCAATGTTACGGAAATAAAATTATTCATCTCTATTTTCTATTTCACTTTGTATAAACTGTGTTATCATATTACTTATAGATTGTAATTTAAATGAAGAAAATAGTGCTAAAGAAAACAAACATACATAGTAAAACATAGAGATTTTTACCCTGGAAACACATTTTGGGAAAACTAGCAAGAAATGACATTTGTTTGTCTCTTTTTATGCTCAAGAATGATTATAAATGGGAGCTTTACACTCTAACAAAGATTTTGTGTGGTTTTATTCATTGGTGGATATGTTTCGCAGATTGTAGTTTTGTCTTTGACACCATCATTGTTCCCCATGGATAGGCTCATACACTCCACTTCGTTCTTAAGATTTCGTTCTTGATCTTCCTTTGTTTTTGTGCCATTAATGTCCTAAGCTTTCAATTTCCAATGATAACTCTCGATACCTTTGTTCTTTCCCTAATGTTTCAGTAATATCCCCATTCACTAGTGACAGATCTACCTCTTTATTACCTCGTCCAATGATTCCTTCTCTATAGGAAGGTTAAGAGACCTCTCAAGAAGTGGTTGCCAATATATTTGTATCCATCACTACCAGTTTTATCCCATCTATTTCCTCCCTAAATCGAGGATGTTAAATTATTCTCTTTTAGGATGTTAAATTAACCAAGGAGTTTGTGCTAAGATTCAACAAGATTGTTCAATGGTAGATCATCTTAACCAGAAGTGGAATGTTCAGGACAAGAAAACAAGTTGGATCAGGAGGTGTCAAGGTATCAAGAATTCCTACTCTTCTTTTAATATTTAAGTATTTGGGTGGGTGGTCCTTCATAATAGTTTAGTGTTAAAGGATCAACTACATCACACTGGCCTTACAAATAAATGTTGTGTGTCTTGTCACAAACTTGAAACAATTAATCATGTTATGTGGAATTTTTGTTGAGTACAATGCTCTTTATTGTTTCTTCTCTTCATTTGAAAGGGGTAATTTCTAGGGGCAGATTGGTGGTCTGATAGGTAGGGAATGGTATATGGGATGTGATAAGGAAGGCATGCATCTCGTTCTTATTTCAAGAAATTAACCTTTGGATTGATCACCATCACCATCAGTTCATTTATTCATAGGATGGTGCCTTTTATTTTTAAATGGGGCAAATTAATAAATTGTATGTGGGAAGGAGGTTTAGAATTCTTCTCAATGTAGTGAGGAGAGAAGGCTTGTCTTTGGCATGGATGGATGTATGGAGTAGAAAAGTGGTCAAAATCATAGTAGTCTTACAGTGTTGGGTTGGTTTAAAGTGGTAAAGGAGAGGGTTGCAAAAGGATAGAGAAGGTAGAGAGAATGCAAAGATAAGAAAAATCCATAGGCATATGGTGGACTGAAGGTAGATAGGAGGAGATGGAGGGAACCAATATAATTGAGATGGAGGATAATTTTTGTTGAAGTATGGCTGACCACATTCCTCACCCCTGAATTATGGTAGGTTTAAGGTAGATAGGAGGATATGGAGGGATCCGATATAATTGAGATGGAGGATAATTTTTATTAAAGTATGGTTGACCACATTCCTCCCCCTAAATGTGGAAAACACATTCAACCCTTGTATCCCAACATTTATGTTGGTGAAAGACTATTGAGATTGTTACTAAGTCCTGAAACTTATAGAGCTCTAGTTGGTGTTTCTCATAATCAATCACTTGTTTTATGGAGTCATTAGAATGACTCTTTTGGCCAAAATCTAAGTGCCAGATCATCTGAAGTATGTAGTTCATTTTTTTCACACCATGATTGTTTTCTGTAATTAACTCATCATAGCTTCAAAGGCCCTACCAGAATGAAAATGTCTCGCATGCAGAACCATAATCTACCAGAAACATAGTTACCAACTTAATGAGAACTCTCCAGAGTTCTCGTTTTTTGGGGTGTCCAATTTTTTACCTCGTTTTTAAAAATGGTGCTACCGATAGCACCCCCTCTTTGTTTTTAGCTGATTTTTGATATTTTAAAATTTTTTATTCACAATGTTTCCACATTATTTTTTTAAATGCTCATTTTTCATGTATTTTTATTTTCTCTCTCTCTCTCTCTCTCTCTCTCTCTCTCTCTCTCTCTCTCTCTCTCTCTCTCTCTCTCT
>ML779153.1:685427-715855 GCA_009831015.1 Picea engelmannii | reverse complement strand
AAATGTTTTTTACCATTTACTTTTTCGAAGTTACGATTTTTCATAGAATTTTGTCTCCTTAATTAATTTATTGTTCCATACTTTTTAAATATATTGAAAAACATCATTTTTAACACATTGTTTACCTTTACTTCAATAAATCGGAAAAAATTGTAGTTAAATAACACTACTTTTGAATATTTATCAAAACAATACACATTTTATAGTCATATATCATAAAAAACCTATACATTTTGGTACATATTCCTTAAAATGACATGTCAAATAAAGCATTTTTATGGACATAATTGAACAAAAAAGGTCTAAATTTTATAAAAAATTATCATTTTCTTTCATATTTTTATACATTTGAAGTAAAAACATGACAACATTTAATAAAAATTTCCAATGTATAGTGATTCACATACAAATAAAACGAAAAAAGAAACAATAAAAAGATTCATCATAAAACAAAAAGATATACATATTTATTCTTATTTTCAAAAATGAAAGTCAAATCATTACAGTTATAACTCATCAAAAATTTGCAAAATTGAGCATTGTATTCAAAACCATCTTTAAAATAATCAACAATATCATATATCCCAAATTCATCTTGCTCAAAAGACACATCATCATCTTATTTGACATCATTTTGTGCTTCCATTGTGTCATTTTGTTCTTCCATTGGTTCTTTGATATCTGCAAGTTCTCTAAAGTGATCCTTTCCAATCATTCCTCCTAATGGTACTTGAGGTTCCTTTGACAATTTTTCCACCTTTGATTCACTAAAATCTCCTTTCCTCAAGCCAACTTCTTTCATTTCATCTAGAAGAGTTGGAATAGCATTAATTCTTTGTTGAATAAAACTACATTGTATTGGGTCACTTTCAATGGCTATGCAATTCCTTCCTTTCTGTAGGCAACATGCTAATGTTGTACCTAATCACCAAATACAAAATAAATAATGAAGTTATATACTATAAAATGATAAATTAAAAATAATCTAAGATTGAAGTATGATTTCATAAATATTAGATCATAATTCTTACCTAAACCCGAGAACAAATCCAAAACCCAATCTCCTTCATTTGAAAATTTATATATAAGATAATTAATTAATGATTATGGTTTTTGATAGATGTTAACCATCTCTCCTTTCAAATATTTTTCCTTATATGTCAGCTTCCTAACCACAACATTGTATACCAATATACGACTAGGAGTCTCTCCATCATTTGCATTGACAAGAATAGAATTATAAGAATCATCTTTTGTCCAGGTTGCAAGATGTATACTCTCAAAATCATGTTTAAATGATTCTTTCTTGGAGATCTAAATATTTGTCTTGTGCATGTAACATAAATAAGTGAAATTTCAATTAACTTGTGAATTAATAAAGTTGTTTTATAATATTAATTGCTAAACATACACTTTCAATATATTACCAAATAAATTGTCTCCTTGTCTTTTCTTTCCCCTTGAAACTTGATTGTAATAATCCTTGTTGTGTGTCTGAATGAAATACTAGAAATCTCCAAAATGGTGATGTTGTAACTTCTATAAATCCCATAAAAACTTTACTGAAGGCTTGGTAAGTATAAGGCTCAGTATGATATTCAATGTTTGGGATATTATAACCATGAGGGATATCCGCAATAACTAGGGTGTATTCTTTTTTAGGAACAATACTTGCAAGTTTTTCACAATCACCTAATATCACTTTATATTGAACAGTGTCGAGCCCATTCCAAATGTAGTGATCAAGGTTGTCATCAAGTTGAACATTTTGAACACGTCTCCTTCTTTCTCTTTCAAACTTATCTTTTTGAATAAAACTTTTGAAAGTTTCAGGTACTCCATGTGCATTCTTCTTTGGCATCTTTAATGAAACAAACAAACATATAGTTATATATCTAAAAATATTAAAATATAAATAAATTAACTTACAAACGAATAATATGAATGTAATAAATCAACATACCTTTTTGAGTGCAACAAACAATTGTTTCAATACTGCTGAAGACCTTGAATCTGGACAGTTGAGTTTAACATCATCCCAACTTTCTTCATTCAACATCTTGACTATTTCCTCTTGTATTTTCATATACACCTTGTGACTAAATAAAACAAAAATAATGTTAAACTGACATTAAACTGAAAAAATTAACTATCTTGTCCTAACATAAATAAAAATAACCCAACAGACTTACTTTTTAAATTCATCACACATTTCTTCCATTGTCAATTCTCTCGACCTAACATGTGATAATATACTTATGCTAAGTTTATCATCCTTCACTCCTTGTATTGATCTCCAAGATGTTCTAGTCATATCATCAGGAAGATTTTTTATGTCAGGAGTTGTCTTACTTGTGCCACATATCAATGGTTTAGCCTTCCTAACTCTCTGATTCTTTTTACCAACATTTTCCCATAGGGTTAATATCTCATCTATCAAATCCCATACCTGTCGAGTTCTAAATCCTAATTGAAAATAGTTATCCACAGATCTAAATATATCACTTCCTTTGCGATATTTTTCTTTTGTATTTTCATCATCAAGTGAGAATCCTATTTCCATGCAGCATTCCTTCTGAAACTTAACATCAACATTTGATCTCTCCCCATGACATATTTTAGAAAATTCATTGTGGATAAATCTCACCCTTTGAATGACGGTCATAGACATTATGTGCTCATTGTCTGGGTTATGATCCCATGCCAGTAAATTTTCTTTTGAATCTATTAAACCTACATAAATTATGCATTTGACTATCTCAAAAAGAGGATTATTGGGATATTTTTGCATCAATTCTCTTCTAGCCTATGCAGAATGATTTCCTCCAATCACATAATATTTGTATTCGAAACATTTTGATCTATCAAATTCTTCCCTCGTAGGAACTTCCATTGGGTCAACAAGAACTAGGTAGTCAACCACATGTGCATATGTGTTGTATATAATCAATGATTTCAAATTGTGAATATGCAAGTGATGTGGTTTTCTAATTTGATATTTTTCCTGCCCTTCTGTGTGTTTATAAAGTTGTTTCACATTCAACTGAAATGTGTGGCCATCATCAAGTAAGTTTGTCGTCCTCATTCTTTTTCGAATGGAATTTTGTGTTGTTTTCATAATACCATCCTCTAGATCAACACCTGGTGTTATTATTTCTCTTCTACCTTTAGAACTTTCACTATAATACTCCAAGATAACGATGGCTTCTTGAACATTATCAAAATTTGTTTTCTCCCTCTTATGATTTAAATGTGTTTCATCTAAATCAACGATTTCTTCATAAACAATAGGAATAGACTCATCATCAACCATCAGTCTTTTGCGTTTATCTTGTTTGATAATTTTGCAAGAAGGAGTGATAGTTACCTCATTGGTATCAATCTCAACAAAACCTTCATTTGGATTTTCCTCATTTTCAAATGTAACCCTTTTAGAATTTCTAGAATGAGGATTTTTCTTTCTTCTTTCATGTTCTTCTCTGTCTACTTTTGCATGTTCAACCTCCATTGCTTTTTGTTTCTTTTTCCTTCCTTCTTGTGTCTTTTCAATATGAAAAGTGTTTATGACATCCATGATATCATTCTCTATAGAGTAAATCCCCACTAACATTTTTGAAATTCATTCAAAAAAATTCTATAAAAATAAAATATAACATTTTAATGTTAAATAAAATTGAAACATTAGCATGATACTAAAAATAATAAATGACACAAAAATAGAAATAAAAAACTTACATTTCCTTTCTCAATGTCATCAACAATGGATGCACATAATTCTGAAAAACATTCATTCTTGTTATAATTGCTCAATTTGAAAGAATATCTAAACTTGATATAAGTTCTCCCTTGTTTGACAAGTGCATAAATAATATATGTGGCTCGCACCAAACATATATCGTGTAACAAGCCAAGTGCCTAATAATTTCCATGCACATGTTCTGATTTGGAACAATACAAATATATATGATCTCCATTGTTTCCTTGCTTATCTTTAAGAAACCAAGAATATTCTTGTTTGTTTTCACCTTCCACATATTTTCACTCTCTAACATTCTTCATTGCCCTTGATAGCTCAGGTGTTAAGATATAATTTTGTTGCCTAACATTCATGGAGGTTCCCGTTGCAATTTTTGATGCCATTATTGCAGGTCGTGATCCAGATATATTGAGAGATAATCTCTTTCCTGACATTTTCTTATATTAAGATAAAAAAATAAATTAGACCTTTCACATTATAATCAACTAAAAGATATAACATTGATTATAATAACTAATTGTTATATATATATATATATATATATATATGTAAAAAAACTAAAACATTGATTAGATATATAAGTAATGTAACATATAACAATGTTATATGTTATATAACATTGTTATATAACATATAACAATGTTATATGTTATATAACATTGTTATATAACATATAACAATGTTGCTATATGTTATATAACATATAACAATGTTATATGTTATATAATATATAACATGGTTATATGTTATATAACATATAACTATGTTATATGTTAATATAACATGTACGATACGTATATGTTATATATTATATAACCTATAACCTAGGGTCATATGTTATATAACCTATAACCTAGGTAATAACCTAAAAATTCATAAAAAAAAAACTTAAAAAACAAGACAAAATCTAAAACAAAGTTAAGAAATTATATCTAAATTTAACTTTTTTTGCCTTTTTTTTTTCAAAAAAGCTTAAGGATTTTATTGATAAAAGTAGAAAACATCTATGTTTTTTAGAAAAAAGTAGAAAGCATGTAATAATTTAACAAAAAACTAACCTCTGAAATGCTAAATTCTCCTCTTTGCTTGCTAGACTCTCATCTTTGCTTGCTAGATTCTCCTCGGATGTCTTCTTGATGTTTTAGCTTGCTGCAAAACCTAAAACAAATATTGCCCAAGATATAACACGATATAAAAAGATAAAAGAAGATTGTGTATATATAACACAGACGATATAAATTATTGTTAGTATAACCAATGTGGGATAAAAAAAATTAGGTATATTGTCTACATATATACCTAAAATTATATGGATCATCAATAAGTTTAATCAATGTGGGATAAATAGATAAACGCGATAAATATTGTATTTAACATGTAAATAACAAAATAAAACAATAAAAATTGTTTTTAATGTTTAAGGGAAAATAACTGGAAAAAAAATTGGGGGGCAATTTGGAGGGTAAAATTTGAGGGGGAAATTTTGGAGGGAATATTTTGGGGTGGAATTTTGGGGGGGAAATTTGGAGGGAAAAAATTGAGGGGGAAATTTTGGAGGGAATATTTTGGGGTGCAATTTTTGGGGGGAGCTTTTGGAGGGAAATTTAAATTTTTTTTGGGGGGTGCATTTAGACGGAAAAGCTCATTATGCATGTTATTATAATGTCATAGGGACGGTGAGCATTTCTATCATTTCATGTTCTGAGAGAGAAGGGATGGCTTCATCAAATAAAGAAAATTGTATTTCTGAGGCATCAACAAATTCTTCGCATACCTGTTCTATTGGGACTAGGAAATGCCATAGGAATGTTTGTAATGCAAATAAGGCATCATATTTTTCATCTAGTCATAATTTTGATCATGGTGCAAGCAATTTTATTCAACATGTTCCTCATGAAAGTCCTAAATCAGAGAACTTTGAAGGGACCGATGATTAAGAGGAGGAATATAATGTTGATAAATCTAGTCAGCAGTTTAATAGTAATGAAAATAATCAAAATGTAGCTCAAAGTGGAGACTATGATCAACGTTTAAATGATTGGGATGAGAATTTTCCTCCAAGTGAAGAGTTTGAACATACCGATGAATATTTCCAAGGAACCAATGAAAATTATGGAGAAATTCCCTCAAGTGGAAATTTTAAAAGCAGTGAAGATGACGATGGCAATGGTTGACCAAATTCCCCGAGTGGAGAATTTAAAGACAACAATGCTGGTGATTATGATTTTCCTCCTAGTGAGTATTTTGAAGGTACTGATGAAGAGTTTCCTCCAAGTAAGGATTTCCAAGGCATGAGTGAGGATGGAGAAGAATTTCCCCCAAGTGGGGACTTTAAAAGAAATGACGATGATTGTGACAATGCTGGACAATTTTTCTCGAATGAGGAATTTAAAAGAAACAATGTTGGTGCTGGTGATTTCCCTCAAAGTGAGGATTGTGAGGGTACCGATGAGGATAATGAATATTTTCCTCCAAGTGATGATTTTGAAGCTATTAACGAGGATGAGGATGATGAAGAATATCTTTCAAGTGGTGAGTTTCAAAGTAGCGAAGATGATTATGTCATTGGTGGTCACTCTTTCCCGAGTGATAAATTAAAAAGAATCAATGTAGATGTTGATTTTTCTCCAAGTGAGGATTTTCAAGATACTGATGAAGGTTTTCAAGGCACTAAGCAAGATGGTGGAAATTTTCACTCAAGTGGGGATTTTGAAAGAAATGAAGATGATTATGTCAATAGTGGACATAATGTTGATGATTATTTTTCTTGAAATGATTATGTTGATGATCATGTTCTCAAACATTCAGCTGCAACAAATGAAGGTGATCGACATTCTCTAGTTCGGTCTCCTGACAATGTTTTGCCTGATACTCCTTGTGGTGATATGGAAAAACCTTCTAGTGAGGATGATGACATAGTGGAGACATTGCAAGGAAACACTGTGTCTAGGACCAAGATTAGACCTTTTTATATCGATCCAAAGCATTCTAGTTATACAAGGTCTAGGAAAGAATTTCTCACTAAATCAATTTCCATAAAAGAATTGATTTCAAGTGAATGTTATCAAAAGAATTATTTGAAAAGCATGGACTACATGTATGCCTTGAATAAAAGGAAGACATATTTGGAAATGAATAAGAGCATGCAAAATTCATATTTGACGGGGTGCATGGTATCCACCAATACAGTATATCATTATCGCATTGGGAATATTTTACTTTGCAGAAAGGATTTCAAAAAAAATCACTCAATTGGTAATCTTCGTCTATCAAGAATCCAAACAAGGTTGGAAAAAGATCCATCATTTTATTCAAAGGTACATCATGGACGAGAAAGTGGGCCATTCACAAACACTGCATTGTCATGGATGCGTGATTTCTTTTCCAAACATGGAGAGTGTATGCTAGATAGAGACACAATACATATTCCAGATAATTTTTCAAGGAGGGAAATCTACAACGTGTACAAAGGATATGATGAAGATGTTGAAGGAAAGGAAATTTTTATTACATATGCATATTTTACAAGAATATGGAAGAAACAATTCAACAATGTGTGTATTCCTAATAAGTCAAGGATGGGGATTTGTAGTATATGTGCTACTCTTAAATAAAGAAGAGATAAATCTGAAGGGGCCGAAAGAGGTATGTATTTACTATTATTTTTTTAAATGAATAGTTATCAACTATGAAAACATACAATCAATATTTCCATTTTAGTCATGTGCAAATTCCATAATCAAATCACTTCAAGAACATCATAATCAATAGTCAAGTGAAAGACAAAAGATGCACAAACATCGGAAGAAGTGTTATGATGCTCCAAACAAATATTTAGGTATGATAATTGATGGCATGGACCATAAGAAAACACTTCTACTACATTTTGTCCGTACACCCAAAAATTTACAGGAAGAGAATTTCATTCAGTTTCACTTGGTTGGTTGTATGGTTTTCAATGGAAAAATGTGTCCAAGAGTTTACTTCACAGCTCCAAATATTCACAATGATGAAAATCTAACCATCACCATAATTCATCATGTGCTCACTCGTTGGTCTGGAAATCTCCCTCAAGTTCTCTATCTACATTTGGACAACACTAGTCGTGAAAATAAAAATCAAATTGTCTTTGGATATCTAAGCATGCTTGTTGAAATGGGAATCTTTCGAAAGGTTAAAGTTGGTTTCCTTCTTGTTGGACACACTCATGATCATATTGATCAAATGTTCAGTCGTTTTTCTGTAACATTGAAGAGGGAAAATATTGGAAGTCTACCATCATTGATTGAATGTATCAAAAAAACATACATTCCAGACCCTGTTTTTCATATATTAGAAGAAATTGTTGACATGTGAAGATTTATTCAGGGATCACATAGTGAAGAAAAATGTATTCAGAAACTTAATGACATCAGCTTCCAACATCAATTTTGTTTCAAAAAAATTGATGGGAAAACACTTATATGGGGAAAGCAGTATTCAACTACTACAGAATGAGGGCCTTCATCAGGTTTATCATTTTTCAAGTTCATTCCAGATCATCCAATTTTTGCATCAAAATTATTATTTTTATAATCAGTAACCTGAAATCCATAATGCACGAAGGCATAATAGAGATGTAGATTATTCGAAATGATTGGAAGAAATTAAAATTTTCATTAAGGATGCATATGAATACTTTGATGTTGTTGATTCTGTTTGGTGGGAGTCTTTTTTCAATAGTCAAAGTGACATAATTTCAAGCTCAAAAAATGAAGATACAATGTTGAGGACTCCATTTCATTGGCCACAAAATATGCTAAACGAATCTAAAGAAAGAAACATTGTTGAAGTTCAAGAATCTTAAGGTGCTATTGAGATTACACAAGCAGAGAAAAGAGAAATGTATATTGGTTCGCGAAGGTCATGTGCACAATGTGAATTCATGGAAGACCTTTATAGGGGATCAATACAAGATATTAAGGAGGGTATCATGATTGCAGTTTTTGCGACTGAGGATCCACATGGTTATCCATTCTGGATAGGAAAGGTTATAAATATTGAGAAAGAAAATGTTGATGTTGTTGCAATTGAAGTGCATTGGTATGCAACAAGTACACACCCATTCAATGGTGTGTACAAGCCAGAGATGGTGGTTGAGAAACATGTCAATAGAAAGATAAAAATAAAGGGTCAAAATACAACTCGTCATCACACTGACCTCTTAAAATTAGACGATGTTGACATACTTGTTTATGACTTCAATTTGACAAAGAGAGGAAATCTTCACTCCAAGATAGTAGAGATTATCAAGAGGTCGTTGCCACAAGAAATAAATGCAATATGGGAGTTTGTTGAACCTAGCTGTAGATCTAAAAGGCATTTGACATCTAAAATGTTGGGCATGCATGTAGAATCAGATGGTGCATTCATTGACAATAGAGAAGAGTATGGATCATCTACATCTTCATAAAAACATTCATCCGAAGACAATGTAGACTCTGATGGTATTTCAGAAACCATGAGTCAATCTGAATAAGTGTATGGAACATTTTAAGAATTTTTTGTCCATATGATGTTTGTATGGTAACTAAAAAAGAGCATTGAACTTACATATGATCTTATATGAAGTTATGAATCTTTTGTTATGTTTTATGAATCATATGTTTTTTTGTTATGGATAGTATAATAAAATTTCTTAGCTCATATGTTTTGAATATGGTCAATATAACAATACTTTTAAGAAACTATTTATGTTTCATTCAATGTAACTTGTATTTACATTTTTATTGTTAAAAGGAAAAAATTATTAAAAAGTGTCGTTGAATTTTTAAAGTATATTGTGATATTTTCATGCAATTATGTATTACCTTGTGCTTTGCGTGATGAAAACATTTAAAAAGTAAACATTTAAGGGTTGTTTTTATGATTTTGTTTACTGTAATGATGAGTTCTTTTACCACATTATAAAAATGTGTCATTTTAATACCCCAATTTTAGAATAGGTGCTACCGGTAGAAGTACTTTTCAATTTGATAGTTGATTTTGAGGTTTTGGTTTTAATGGTACCAAGTGATAAAAATACGATTTCAAATGATCTCAAAATTTAATGTTTTGAAAAGAAAAAAATAAATAAATTGAAAAACATCTCTTTTTTTTAGGTGCTGATTTTAAGGATTTTTTGAGCTACTATCTAAATTTTGAAGGCCATGTTTGAAATTTTTTTTTATTTCGACCCCGTTTTAAAAAATGTTGCTACCGGTAGCACCACTTTTTTATTTCAGGGTTGATTTTGATGGTTTTTATGCAAAAATATGGATTTTTTGGGCCAGAGTTCTCGTTTTGAGGTCACAGTTCTCATTAAGTTGGTAACTATGTTTAGAGTGGATCCAAACATTGGAGTCTTTGCATGTATGCAATATGGCTTAGGACACAACTAGGTATTGGAGAAAACTGCAACTTGAATGCCTCTTCTTGTTAGGCCCAAGCTATAAGCGGGATCCACAAGAATGTTGAATGTATGTAAGTGGTTACTAAAGAAAAAATCTGTGAAAGTCTTTGAAAGAGGCATACTACTCCATTTAACCTTGGAACTTGGCCTAAAGCTCTAGTTTCTTGATGACAAGACAAGAACTGCATAGAACTGGCTAAATGTTGGTAAGGGATTGTCATGGATTTGGTATAAATGGATTTCATGATTATGTATTGATCCTTTATGAGAAAAAACGTTCCAAAACATTATTAAAATCTCAAACCAATACTAACAAACCCCTCATGATAGAGAGACCAGTAATATGTCATTTGCTAGGATGGGATTGATCCCACAATTCTAGAACTGTATGACAGTAAAAAATGGATATGTGTTTTAATGTTGTCGAAGGGTAGGATATAGCTTAGAGTCACAAAGGAAAATATATAATGATTCCCATATGACTTCTACATTGGTGTTCTTGTCTACTTATAATCATTGGGATACCCAATTTGACCATGACACCATATATAAATCGTGTGTATTTGAAAAGGGAAATCAAATTTAGTTGGGTCAATTCATTTCCCACTAATCAACACAGACATACTTATCCACTTTTCCAATGTATCTGTCTATTCTGAGTACCATTGTGCATGGTTATTACTTAGGCATAATACAAAGTTCCCTTCTCAGGATTCCACTATTGAATTTGCCTATGGTATTGGCTTTCTAAATTACTTATATTAGAGGTTTTTTTTAGTTGGAATATGACCATGGTGCTCCACCTCAACAAGATTGGAGGTGAAGGCTTAACAACCATGCAAATATTTTGAAAGAGTTTAGTGTGACATTTATGGAGGATTTGAAGATGTTATGAATGATCTTTTTACTCTATATTATTCATCAGAAAATACACCAGCTATATCATGAGGTTTAATCCTTACATTTGTCACTGGGAAATAACCTAATCTGCTTTAGAAAATGAGTGTTTATGTTTGGTGCTAATGTTATTTAATTACTTAATTTTGAAGAACTTCAAATCTGCATTGACATGTTGGACTAGGGTTTCGTCTTTGGACATATGTTAAAGAAGAATGCTCTCATGGACGGGTAAATTTTTTGTAATCTTTTGATATTATAGACACAACTTGATAGTATTTAACCATGCTAGTATGCAGGCATAATTATGTTTTTGGTCACTTACGGACTAATTTGTAATGAAATACAATTACTTTGGTACTTAATTTCTTCTTCTGTTATAGTGAGTTTCAAAATGGTCATTGTGTTATATCTTGTCTCATAGTCTCTTGTCTTTTTTGCTTTTCTACATGAGTGGGCCGTGAGTTAAGCCATGGGGCTATCATTTTAAACACGTCATTAGGAGGTCCTTGTCAGAAATCCTAATTAATAGGGTGAATGGTTTTGTTCCCCAACTTTCGTGTATGTCAGACCTTTATGTATAAAGAGGCCTCCTATTTGAATAAGAGATTAAATGATATTTATTGTGTTCTTGTGAATGTTCTTGTTATTGCTGTTGTTTTCTCTTCTACCCATTTAAATCATATCCACAATGCACACATATTGTGTTTTAATTTTTCAAGGTCATTACTCCAAACTCGTAACTTTGGGTGGATACATGCTCAACAGGGAGGTAACAACTATTTAATGTTATTACATAAGGCACCAATTGACCCATTTACACGAGAGCGTAGTAAACCATCAACATCTTAGGGAGTGCCACTTGGTGCGATGGGGTACATGCAGTAATCGTTCTGTTAATGCCATGCAGATGCATAATTATTTGGTCCATTGCTTTTACATGTATATTTCTGCATTCAATTTGCAGGAGAGGTAGCATATGTATATGACTCATAAGAGAGTTCGGACATTGGAAAATGATACCCAGGGTGTGTGAAGCATGTCTGATGCTGGAAAATCAGTTTTCAGTGAGTTTTAGAACTTTTCAAAAGTGTTTTTTCCTGTTTATTGTTTTATTGTTACAACATTTGCTCAACAAAATGATAATAAATTGTACATCTATTAAAGATCATAGTTTGAGTTTGACTTAAGGAAAGGATAGCTTTACTATATTTAAAGTTGTCTAAATGGAGGGTGCACGTCCTAGTAGAGACTCGAGAGTGAGCAACTGTGGATTATTTTACATTGTTTTCTCCCTGGCTTCAGATCTAGTTCTTCTTGGATTGCTCTGAGAGAATGTCACATGGTGTCTCATTACATTTTTAATCCTTGACCACATCTCTATGAGTTTGGGCACCTGCATCTAAGATACTTGGATCTTTCCTATCACACTTCATTTGGATATGTGTTACTGTGAGAATGATTGATACTCCTTCCTTTTCAATGACAAGTTTAAAATCAATTGTCTTAGTTTTTTGCATTAGAAGACATGTCTTCTAGATTCCAACATTTTTATGACTATAATTCATGTTGGCTTAGCATTTCGACATTGCTAGCTGTCACACAGTCAAACATGTTGTAGTCTTTGAAGAGAGTCAAGATATTTATGTAGAAAAATAGCCTTTTGTTTTTAACTGAATTCCTCTTATCATGATGAGGTTAACATGCCCAGATTTAGCATTACGAGGGAACTATTAGCACATTAAATTTAGTTACCTTCAGCTAAGCACCTGGAAGTGGGGTGTATCTATTCCACCAAAGTTTCTCAGGATTCTCACCTGGCCCCAACCACTGTTGTGTGTGTTGGTATGCATCCACAAGTTTGAGCACAAACACTAGCATTGTAGTTGTTAGAAATTGAACCTTGGTGGGGGCTATATCAACTACCTGCTTTCGTTGCCTGGGTAAGCCACTGTTGATGGAAAATTAGCCTTTGATTTGTATGGTCTGCTAAAATATTTATATGCATGTTTAATCAGTGATTCATTAAATATTTTAGTCAGGTTAATTATGCTGACAAAATGTATAGATAAGGGGCCAAAATGCAAGAATGGAATATATTCAAAGACCAAAAATAGACATGCATTCTTTGATCATAATGAAACAAAATTTTATGCAATACGTAATATTGCCTAAATCCCAAATTGATTACTCAAGCTATTACACTACAATGCAATAGTTCTTTTGAAGCCTTTTCCTTCCCTATTTCCTACTCCCTCTTAAGGTCTTTTCCTTCTTCCACTATTCCTCATATATGTCTCTCTTTATGTCTCTCCCCCATTAAATCTATTGCACAAGATACAATATTTTCACTTCCACTTAATTAATCTACCAGGAACTCAAAAATCATCCTTAGTTTGGCACATCATGCTTAATGTATTAAACACATTCTCAAATAAATTCCTTGAAAGCTTGAAAAATTATCCAATAAAAAATTTAGATCACATCATCTGACCCTTACGTTCCTATTTGTGTTGAATCATGCTCTACCTTGGATCAATTCTTCTTTCTGAACTGGATTCTTACACTAGGAAATTCTGAATTGCTTCTGATGGAATCATAAGACCTTGCCAATTGCAAATGTAAAGCAAAATAAAGCAATTTCACCTCTTCTTCATTCCCATGAGCTCACCTCTTATTTTTCACTCCATCATTTAGGTTACCTATGCCAACCTCATCATATCTTGGGAAGAGTCTTACTTGTTTCACAAAGACAATCTAAGGCATTGATTCAACCCTTACCTATCACATCCTCATCATCTCTTGGGAAGAGTCTTACCTGTTGCACAAAGACAATCTAAGGCATTTCTTCAGCCCCAAGAAACTTTTGTTGGTAGAGTGGAAATAATATCCCACTCTTTCCATGTTAGTATTTCCTTTAGAATAATTGAATCCTAGAGGATTAGGATTTATTCTTATTGATTTGCCTAAGTCCAATTTTCCATCATTCTCATAATCCATACCTTCTTCCTATGAGGTTGAAATTGCAAATAATAAAGTGACTAAAAAGATTTGAAGTTCCTCTATTTGTAGAGTATAGTTTGACTCAACCAACATCAACCATCCAATGCAGGATTTCACATCTGACTAAGAATTCATCATTATTGTATTGGTGACACTTAATGTGAGAGGAAGAAAACAAACACACTTATTTTAACAAGCACAACATATTTGAGTTATTCTAAACTTATCTTCGACAAAAAGTACTCAAGACTTTAAGAAACCTAATGCCTGCAACATTCAAACAAAGATGTTAAATCCCAATATTGATACTCTTCATATTAATATAGTACATATAAAGCATGCATAGCTCACCAACTTACCATTCTCATATTCTTGAATTATAAGTTTTTCAACCAAATTATCAACCATGAAATTTTATTTCTAGACTCTAGCATCCAACAACTAGTACTTTCCTTTCTCGTTTGTTTCATCCAAGTGAATATTGTAACTTTGGTGCCAAGTTTTTATATAAACTATTCTGGGGTAACATAACAAGGTCCATAATACATAGATAGAACATTAACAATTATTCAACAGAAAAGGTCAGTTGATGGCCAATTGTGTTAATCATCCACCATTCATTTGGAAACAAATAGGCTACCGTGAAACTCAAAATGGGATGTCAAAAAGTTTCTTCATTCACAGCCTCGCCTTCCATATCCATTATACCCAATAGAAAATATGGAGAAGAGACCACTCAGAGATTTGAAACCAATGACCCTATCAAACCACAATGTCCCTTAAATAAGGCCTCTAAACATTTACAAGGATTTACAAGAAGTCCTGTTGGCCTTATTGGGTCACCAACAAGCCTAAAATGACTTCGAATTCAGATGGGTATTTTTTTCTAATATTAAATTCATTGCCAAATTTGTCAATAGAATTCAATCTTAAGACACTATGGGACCCAATGGTGCCAATAAATTTTGAACTATCAAAAGAGCTATAGGGATTTTGGTTATTGTTAAGAAAGTAGATTACATGAATCCCATCATCAAACAAGTGTTGCATGGCAACGTAGTCCCTGTTGGGCAAGTTTTAAAATGGAGAATTTTTTAAATGCTTCCTAGTGCAAGCTTAGACAAAACAGGGCAAGTTTTAAACTGGAGAATGTTTGAAATGAAAGTTTTAAAATGGAGAATTTTTTAAATGATTCCTAGTGCAAGCTTAGGCAAAACATTCGCAAGGATAAGAAGAAACATTGATTTCGTCAAAATTGGTAGGTATCTACAAAGAGCTCTCAAAGAGGACTTTGTCCATAAGTTTTGTATTGGAGACTTGTTTAACTGGTTTAGCTGTGAAGTTCATATCAGGATCAGCATTGCTTACTTTGAAGCTTAACAAGCCCTAGAGCTTGAATTGGGGTGTAATTTAGTATGGGTAGAACTACCCTGCATGTGGGTTGACAAAAAACATCAATCTTGCCTTAGATGGAAATGCCACTATAGATAAAAATTTGATTCTAAGGGAAACCGTCCTCCTCTAGCTAGAATTCCCGATCAAGCTTCGGTCTTACCTCATAGTCCACCCAACTAACGTCTTCTGAATCCATCCTATATATGGTACTTCACACGGTGTCTACATAGTTTTCCTTCACTTCTAAGAAGATATCAATATTGAGGGAATATTTCGGGGGGGGTTTTGCCACATACCGGGAGGGGTAATACTTGCAACCCTCGCTCCTAGGCCTATGGTCCTGAAAAAAATTGAACCATATACTAACGAACCGCAAAGCCTCCCCATATGCACACAGACACACACTATTTTTTCTCACATATTACTTATGTAGGCCCACAACTGAGATGACAGTAAACATGGATCTTTAATGCACAGTCTATTGATATTTGTTGTGAATGGATTCCTTGTTTACTAGCCTTCTTTTCACTAAAATCATCGAGATGGTATGAATTAGAAATTAATATTTTGAGAATCACGCAAAAATTGATTATGATGCATAAATATGATGATTATGATGATTATGATTATGATTTTTTTTAAACCAGGATCTGGATATGGCAGGAATGATTATTTGGGATGAGTAGTGATGATAATTCAATTTTAAGATCCGTTTTCATAGACCTGCTAGAAGGATCCAAACAGAGGAAGATAGTGTAAGTTACAGGACAGCGTAGGGGTCTCACTTCCACAACTATTGAGTATGTTCTGTTGATTAAGGTTGCTTTTCATTGATGTCAACCCTTGAAGAAAGCTCGGTATCACAAAGGTTGGGTAATGGACCCAATATTGTTTGATGTAAATATGACTTGCTATTGTATTTTCATGGTTGATAATAAGTAGAAATGGATGAACTCCAAAGTGGTCCCCTTATGGGAAGATGCTTTGCGGATTGAGTTATCCTAGAAGTATGGTTAGAGAACCCATGATTATTTGTGGAATAATGAGATGAACTCCAATGAATTTTTTAGTGAAAATATCCTAGATGGATAGTTCTTGTCATGCCATTTTTGTTGTTATGTGGAATGTCACATAACTCCTCACAATTAGAGAGTTATGGCAATGAGAAGTTGGAGAACCCAGGTTTGGGTAATGGACGCAGGTTTGTTTGATGGATAAAGGTATGAGTATTGATATATTTTTAGGTAACACTATTCTATATGGATAGTACATGTCATTCCATTTTTTTTGGTATGTGGAATGTCACATAACTCCTCACGGTTTGAGAGTTATGGCCTTACGAAGTTGGAGGACCCTCATATGTCATCTAGAAGCCCCAAAAGGTCAAAGTAGTCAAAGTGGTTTGAGAGATTTTAAAAGGTAAATAATAAAGTGAAGTGATGAGTGTACTATAATTCAAAGTGAATACAAAATCAATTAATTCAATAATAAATCTAATGGAGAAATTAGAAGTGGGTTAACCCTAAAATAAGGAAAGTAGGCAGAGTGACCTAGAAGATGTTTTTAAGGAAGCTACTTGGAGAGTATAAATAAGATGCAAGGCTCTCTCATTTAAGACACACTTGAGCATATTGAATACCTATATGTGTATGAGGTAGCAAAAGGATATCTAAGCCAAATTTCTGAGGAAAGTCAAGAAAAGAAGGCGAGAATTCAAGGAAGGATAAATTCTTTTGATGATGCTTTCTAAGGTATGTTTTTTTCAGGTCATCTCACCATTTTCAAAATAACCATTTTTTATAGAATGATTCAGATCGTGAAATTGCTATTCCATTCAGGAAACATATCCAAGTATCTGTGGTAAAAAATTCATCTTGTGGGTCATTGTATTTTTGGAGTTACACTCCATGGAAAATAGGGTTTGTGGCTAGTCCTGAAACTAGTCAAAAACAAGTGTTTCGGGTAAAAATGTCATAAATTCTTCATAACAGATCCAAATTCAGTAAGAAAAAATGTGTTGGTCAAAGTATGGTCTTTAGTATTCTTTGTAACAGTTTAAGATCAATTCAACAAATATTCCATGTGGGGCACACTTTACAAGGTCTCTCTCTAGAATACGTCAGAATTCAACAAGGTGTGCCATTTTTGCCATAACTCCTTTTATGAGAGGTTCCAAGTAGTGAAACCTAGAGGAATTGCATAAAACATACTGAATAATTTTTTTTTTCAATTTCAGATCTTTATTCATTATAAGTAGAAAGTTATGATTATTTCAAATTAGGGTTGTTGACTAATCCAAAACTAGTCTTGTGAGACTAAAGAAATGTTTGATGAAAATGCTAGTCTCTTGTTGTTAAAGTTAAGGAAGGTTTGCAGGTATGTGATCATATACACCAGGTCTATTACAGAGTTACAAATCATATTTGGATGATGAAATTGAAGAGGGCTTTTGGTTGAGGTACAAGTTGGGTACATGGTTGAAACAAGTAGTTGATGAGTTGGCACATACATGAGGTGTATAGTTGATGATGTTGGTACATATTGATGAGTCATAGTTGATGAGTAATTGACACATGATTGGTACATACTTGGTACATGTTTGGTTGCACTTGTTTATGGTATAGGTTTATTACAGATTGTTTGGTATAGGGTGGTGCATGGTTGATGCACTTGTTTATGATACATGTTGATTACAGGTTGAGGTACAGGTTGATGCATGGTTCAGGTTTATTAGTACATGTTTACAATGGTATATCTCAAAGTGATAGTGTGGCAGTGGTTCCATCATTCTACTTCTACTTTAGGGTGGTTGGATTGGGTCAAGGATAGGTGGTTGTATCCACCTTCTAGTTGTAGCCAGATAACATAGGGGGTTGTAGCCACCTTCTGGTTGTAGCCAGATAATTGGGGAGTCAAAGCTTCCCTCAGGCTATAGCCTGAGAAACTAGGGGGTTGGAGCCTCCTTCCATTTGCAACTGGAAAACAAAGGAAATTGGTGCTTCCAATGAATATAATTCTTCAAGACATATAAGATAAAGCATTATGTGGTTTTCTCCCGATTTGGGTTTCCACGTAAAAAACTGGTGTACTATGTATGTGTGTGATTGTTCATTTGGTATTTCTCATTATTGGATAATAATTCTACATTGATATTACACTTTGATTATTTGGATAAAAAGGATTATAATTACACTATTACTGATTCAAACCNCCCCCCCTCAATAATCCAACAATTGGTATCAGAGAAGGTTCCTTCAGAAATCAGTTTAACCACTAAAAGGTAGATCATGGAATGTACCAACTCATATAAAAATGGAATACCACACTTTGATGGACAAAAGTATTATTTTTGGAGCATAAAGATGAAGACATATATACAAGCACAAGGGTTTGAAATTTGGCAATCAATTGTAGATCGATACACAGTACCAATAGTTCCACCAACAAATGACAAAGTAGTGAAACTTGGTTAGAATAATTCCAAATCTACAAATGCACTTTTGAATGGTCTCAGTGAAATTGTATTCACCAAAGTTGCACATTGTAAATCTACCAAAGATATATGGGACAAGCTTAGAAATATTTATGAAGGAGATAGAAAAGTCAAAGCAGCAAAATGTCAAACTTATGGAGTTCAGTTCAAACAACTAAAAATGAAGGAAGATGAGAATATTGCAGCCTACTTCTTAAGAGTTGACGAAACAGTGAATGCAATCATAGGATTGGGAGAAGAAATCGAAGAATCTATAATTATTCAAATGGTACTAAGATCTCTTCCTATGAGATTCAACCCTAAGATATCAACACTAGAAGAAAGATTGGATCTGAACTCAATAAGAATGGACAAACTGCATGGAATCTTCACAGCATATGAAATGAGAACTGAATAGGAAAATGCATATGTAAAAGAAGCAGCCTTCAAAACATCCAAAAGGTCAAATCAAAAGAAAAAGAAACAAGAATAATATAGCAACAACAACAATGTCTCAGAAGATTATGAAGAAGTGGCCAACTTCATCAAAAGACTGAATAAGGGAACCAATGGTAGGTATAGAGGTAAGCTTCCTTTAATTTATTTTAATTGTGATAGTATTGGTCATTTTGCTAACAAATGTCCTCATAATAAAAAGAGAAATGATGAAGGTTAATCAAAAGGAAAACACCCATATAAAAGAAAAAGAACTACAAAGAAAGATTTCAAGAAAAGCTTATGCATCAAAGAAGACATCTCATCATCAGATGAAGAGGAAAATAGTGACAGTGAGATAGGAAGAGTTCTATTCATGGCAGTAAAAGATTCTGACAAAGAAGAAGAATATGAAGAAGCCTAAGAAGGATATCAAGAAGTTGAAGATGAAATTGAAGAGGCAGAAGTTGACTATCGAGAAGAATTAATGTGTGCCAGAGAAGTTATCAGAAGAGAAAAGAAGAAAAACAAGAAACTACAAGAAGAACTAGACAAGAAAAATTACACTCGAGAACTGGAACAAATGATCACAAGATTGAAGGTTCAAATAGAATAAGATAAAATAATTGAAGAAGCACTCAAAGAACAACTGGAAGAAAAGGACAAGATCATTGGAAACTTGGAAGCAGAGATTGTCACACTAAGAAAGGATATTCAAAAGAAAAATATGCAAAATAGCTCAAAAGTTTTGGATGACATTATCAGCAGTCAAAAATATCATCTTGACAAGTCTGGACTTGGATACAATCAGAAAGAAAAGGTATAAATCTCCAAAACAACAAAGGGCTTAAAAGGTGAGATATACTTTATGTTATTAATTGATGATTATACAAGAATGACTGCAGTTTGCTTTCTCAAGAACAAGTCAAAAGATTTTGAAAACTTCAATATCTACAAGGAAATGGTTGAAAATGAGATGGATTCAAGAATCAAATGCTTGATATCTGATAATGGAGGATATTTCACTTCAAAGGAATTTATGGACTACTACAACATTCATAGAATAAAAAGGAAATTCTTCGTTGCTAGGACACCTCAACATAATGGAGTTGTTGAAAGAAAGAACAGGACAGTACAAGAAATGGCTTGAACAATGCTAATGGATTCCAAATTGACAGATATATTTTGGACACAGGCAGTGCATACAATAGTTCACATTCAAAATAGACTAATGCTCAGAAACAACATGGATAAAACTCCCTACAAGCTATGGAAAGGAAGACCAGCAAATGTGAAGAACTTTAGAGTTTTTGGAAGCAAATGCTACATCAAAAGAGAAGATGGTAGAATGGGAAAGTTTGAATCTCGTGTGGAAAAAGGAGTACTTGTTGGTTACTCAAGTACAAGGAAATCATACAAGTGTTAAAATCTAAGATTGAACAAAATTTTGGAAAGAATCAATGTAACAATTGATGAAACAGGCATACCAGAATCAAAGGAAGAAGAAAACAAATCAATGGAACAACATTTCAAAGAAGAAGAAGAAGAAGATGAAGTAGAAGAGGAAGATGAAGAGAATTTGACAGAAACAGAGGAGCAAGTTCAACAAGTATCTCCAAAGACACCTAGCAAACGAGTACAGAAGAATCATCCTTCAGATCATATTATTGGAAACAAATATGCAGGAGTTGAGACTAGAAGAAAAATCCATTCACCAGAACAAACACACCTAGCACTCTTATCTACAATTGAACCAAACTATTTTGAAGAAGCCAACAAGGATGAATTTTGGAATAAGGCCATGCATGAAGAATTCGATCAAATAGATAAAAATGACACTTGGGAACTGGTTCCAAGACCAAAGAATAAGATTGTGATCGACACAAAATGGGTTTTCAAGAATAAGTTAAATGAATATGGACAAGTTACAAGGAACAAATCTAGATTGGTATGTAAAGGATATGCATAGATTGAAGGAATCGACTTTGAAGAGATATTTTCCCCAGTTGCCATAATGGAAGCAATCTGGTTTATTTTAGCGTATGCCTGCTCCAAAAATGTTAAAGTATATCAGATGGACATAAAATCAACTTTTTTGAATGGGGAACTTGAATAACAAGTCTACATTGAACAACCAGAAGGAATTCAGTTGTCAGAGAACACAGATTATGTGTGTAAATTAAAGAAGGCCTTGTATGGTCTAAAACAGGCTCCTAGAGCATGGTACTCTAGACTGGATAATTATCTATAGCAGGTAGGGTTTAGAAAAGGAAGTGCAAACAACAACCTCTACATCAAGGTAAGTGAAGGTAATATTTTATTAATTGAAGTTTATGTTGATGATATTATTTTTGGTAGTGATCATGACAGGTTAAGCCAGAAATTTGCAAAGGATATGCAGAATGAATTTGAAATGTCATTACTTGGAGAAATATCCTTTTTTTTGGGACTTCAAATACATCAAAGAAACCAACGAATCTTTATTTTTCAAACCAAGTATATCAGAGAAATGATAAAGAGTTTTGGAATGGAAGATTGAAAACCAGTTATCATTCCCATGCAAACTAGTTGCAAGTTGAGCAAATATGATGATTCAAAGTCTACAAATAAGAGGCAATATAGGTCAATGATTGGCAACCTACTATGTGACAACATCCAAACCATATGTAATCCAGGCATTTGGATAGGTGGTATGATTTTCGGTAGCACCAAAGGAGTCACATGTGTTAGCAGTGAAGAGGATTTTCAGATATATCAAAGGAACAAAAGAGTTTGGATTATGGTATCCAAAAGGAAAGGATATATCACTTATTGCCTACACAGATGAATATTGGCCAGGTTGTATTGATGACCAAAAAATCACCAGTGGAGCATCGTTCTACTTGGGTGAGTGTTTAGTATCATGGATAAGAAAGAAACAATCATCAGTATCTTTATCTACAGCTGAGGAAGAGTATATTGCAACAACATCATGTTGTACATAGGTTCTTTGGATGAAACAAACTCTGATAGATATACAAGTTGAGTATGATGAGCCCATTCCAATCTATTGTGATAATACAAGCACCATCATTATCTCGAAGAACCCGGTGATGCACTCCAAGACAAAGCACATTCCAATAAAGTATCACTTTCTACAGGAGCAGGTTGCAGAAAAGAACATCAGAGTTGAGTATGTGGGCACAAAAGAACAAGTGGAAGACATCTTCACAAAACCACTTCCATGGGAATCCTTTGAATATCTTCGCCAGATACTTGGAGTTATTTCTACTACAAAATGAATGCTTTTTGAATTCTTATATTATATGTCTTAGATTTACACGAGGAAGCACCATAAGAGGACAGTTCAGTCAAGGGGAGCAACCCCAGATGGAAAGATACATTTTCCATTGATGAAAAAGGGGGAGAGATTTATCAGATGTAGAAGACAAAGGCAGAGGACAGAGGCATGGTTCTAGGGGGAGCATGAGTGATATGATTTCATTATTTCATCAGAGTGTTTCCATCAATGCCAAAGGGGGAGATTGTTGATTAATTTTGGTTGTCATTGATGTCAACCCTTGAAGAAAGCCCCATAACACAAAGGTTGGGTAGTGGACCCAAGATTGTTTGATGTAAATATGACTCACTATTTTCTTGTCATGGTTGATAACAAGTAGAAATGAATGAACTCCAAAGTGGTCCCCTTATGGTGAAATCCCTCATGGGAAGACACTTTGCGGATTGAGTTATCCTAAAAGTATGGTTAGAGAACCCATGCTTATTTGTTGAATAATGAGATGAAATCCAATGAATTTTTTAGTTAAAATATCCTATATGGATAGTTCGTGTCATTCCATTTCCGGTGGTATGTGGAACGTCACATAACTCCTCACAATTAGAGAGTTATGGCCATGAGAAGTTGGAGAACTCAGGTTTGGGTAACAGACCCAAGTTTGTTTTATGTATAATGGTATGAGTTTTGATATATTTTCCAGTAATACTATTCTATATGTATATTACATGTCATTCCATTTCTGGTGGTATGTGTAAAGTCACATAACTCCTCACAGTTTGAGAGTTATGGCCTTACAAAGTTGGAGGACCCTCATATGTCATCTAGAAGCCCCAAAAGGTCAAAGTAGTCAAAGTGGTTTAAGAGATTTTAAAAGGTTAATAATAAAGTGAATGGTTTGAGTGTACTATAATTCAAATTGAATACAAAATAAATTAATTCAATAATAAATTTAATGGAGAAATTAGAAGTGGGTTAACCCTAAAATAAGGAAAGTGGGCAAAATGACCTAGAAGATGTTTTTAAGGAAGCTACTTGAAGAGTATAAATAAGAGGCAAGGCTCTCTCATTTAAGACACACTTGAGAATATTGAATACCTATAGGTTTCTGAGGTAACCAAAGTTTATATAAGCTGAATTTCTTAGGAAAGTGAAGAAAAGAAGGCCGGAATTCAAGGAAGGATAAATTCTTTTGATGATGCTTTCAAAGGTATTTTTTTTTCAGGTCATCTCACCATTTTCACAATAAATGTTTTTCTAGAATTCTTCAGACAGTGAAATTTCTATTCCATTGAGGAAACATATCCAAGTATCTATGGTAAAACATTCATCTTGTGGGGCATTGTACTTTTGGACTTACACTCCATGGAAAATAGGGTTTGTGGCTAGTCCTGAAATTAGTCAAAAACATGTGTTTCAGGTAAAAATGTCATAAATTATTCATAATAGATCCAAATTTAGTAAGACCAAATGTATTGGTCAGAGTAAAGTCTTTAGTATGTTTTGTAACAATTTCAGATCAATTCAACAAATATTCCGTGCGGGGCACGCTCTACAAGGTCTCTCTCTAGAATAAGCTAGAATTCAACAAGGTGTGCCATTTTTTCCATAAATCCTTTTCTGAGAGGTTCCAAGTAGTGACACCTAGAGGAATTGCATAAAAAAAACTGAAGAAAATTGTGTATCATTTTTAGATATTTATTCATTATAGGTACAAAGTTATGATTATTTCAAGTTAGGGATGTTGACTAATCCAAAACTAGTCTTGTGAGACTAAATAAATGTTTGATGAAAATGCTAGTCTCTTATTGTTAAAGTTAAGGAAGGTTTGAAGGTATGTGATCATATACACTGGGTCTATTACAGAGTTACAAATCGTATTTGGATGATGAAATTGATGAGGGCTTTTGGTTAAGGTACAAGTTGGGTACATGGTTGAGACAAGTAGTTGATGATTTGGCACATACATGAGGTGTATGGTTGATGATGTTTGTACATATTGATGAGTTATAGTTGATGAGTAATTGACACATGATTGGTACATACTTGGTACATGGTTGGTTGTAATTGTTTATGGTACGGGTTGATTATAGATTGTTTGGTACAGGTTGGTGCATGGTTGATGCACTTGTTTATGGTACATGTTGATTACAGGTTGAGGTACAGGTTGATGCATGGTTGATGCATGGTTCATGTTTATTGGTACATGTTTACAATGTTATATATCACAGTGATAATGTGACAGTGGTTCCATCATTCTACTTCTACTTTAGGGCGGTTGGACGGGGCAAGGATAAGTGGTTGTATCCACCTTCCGGTTGTAGCCAGAGAACATAGGGGGTTGTAGCCTCGTTCTCGTTGTAGCCAGATAATTGGGTAGTTGGAGATTCCCTTAGGTTGTAGCCTGAGAAACTAGGGGGTTGGAGCCTCCTTCCAGTTGCAACTGGAAAAGAAAGGAAGTTGGTGCTTCCAATGAATTTAATTCTTCAAGACATATAAGATAAAACATTATGTGGTTTTCTCCCGATTTGGATCTCCACATAAAACACTAGTGTATTGTGTATGTGTGTGATTGTTCATTTCTTATTGCTCATTATTGAATAATAATTCTACATTGATATAACACTTGAATTATTTAGAGAATAAGGATTATAATTACGCTATTACTAATTCACCTCCCCCCCCCCTCTTAGTAATCCAACATGTTCTAAGTTCCAAGGCCACAACTATAACACTGATTTGAAGACCAATGAGATGGAGGTAAAAGAAGGGGCACTCATTCCTTTAGTTTTATGATAAATTATCAATTACTCTGCACAATCACTCTCTCCATGAGACAAATACAAATGCTCATTTTCATGTCCAGGACTAAAACATATGTGTATGGTTCTATGGAGTGTTATGTATATGTTCTAGCAACTTGTTTTGATTTAAGTTGCAGATCTTGATTTTCCAAGTATATTTTTCTTAATCTAGACTGGGATTTTAGACTCAACATTTGGGTAAATTATAGATCCAAATATTCCAAGGATGAGAGAAAGGGTAACAAAAAGAAGCAACAAGATCTTTGTAAGACTGATGACACCCGTGTAGTTTATGTGTTTGTGTTGTTTCTAGCTGCTATAGATCAATAGTTGTTGATGGAAGGTGAAAGTCAAGTAGGGACCTACAATGATGTTACAATCATTCTTCAACACAAGGATAATCAAATGCCCCTCAGGTTGCAAATGGAACTTGAAAGACTACTATTTACATTTACTACACATTACTATAAGGCATTGGCATTGCTTCATATATGAAACAATTACTCTGAGTTGTTTTATAATGTAAGTGTAGAGGAGAAGAGAAATTTTTCACTAATATTGATCCAAAAATAGAAGTAATTGATGTAATATACCCACTTTTGTAATTTGGAAAATAGGATTGTTTCATGAAAATATTTGTTGAGTATGATGCATCATGACTCTCTAGGGAAAAAATGCTATGATTGGCTAAATCCAGAAAATATACATGAAGAACACAGCATAATACAACCCATTATATAATATTTAAAAACATCAGGAAATCCCATCATGAACCCATTTCCAAGATAAATCTTACTATATTTGTCCTTTCTTTCTGAGGTTCTGAATTCATTTGAAGTTTTCAAAGAGATTAATCCTTTGAATGGTTATTGTCACAATAATGTCGAGCATTCGTGATTCCATATAAACCAAATGTGTCATGGGAACTTGGAAGCAAGCCAAAATCATCAATAAGATCATTCTCTCTATGATTATGTATAGTATTTCCCAATTTTGGAATTCTAATCATTTGCTTCTCTAAAGGTTGAAAAGTTGGGTCAGCAACAATTCCTCAATGTCATCACCAAACTCAAACAAAAGTGTAGAACCATGCATGATTAATGGTGAATTGACACTCATATTAGCCTTAACAGATTTCTCCACAATATCCTTCAGTTTTTCTCGTTGAGTATTCATCTCTAGTGATAAAGGTGTCTTTGAGCATACACAACAAGATCTGTTGGGTTCAAATGGTTCTACTAGAATCTTCCTTGATGGATGTTGTAAGAAGTGTGTCATTCTATAGTTCTTTGAATCATTTCTAAGAAACTTATTTTTTTTAATTACAATTAGACCTACAATGATTGCATTTGTTGTTGCTATTGCATGAACAATATTTTCTACAATGCCTTTCTCTTCAAACAAGCTATGCAATTGGATACCAAAAGAAGAAGCTTGAATATTAGCAACTGCAGTAACAAATTCAACAACTAACTAGTCATCTTTGTCAAATGTCAAAATCCCCATCTCATATTTTGTTCATATGGAGTTTGAGTCCAAAGTGGTAGTACAAAATGCACTTGTGGGTATGTATGTGAGGTTTGGAAATACATAGAATGCACACAGGGTATTTGATAGGATTTCACAAAAGAATGTAGTTTCATGGACTACAATAATTACAAGCTATGTTGAGGATAGGTAGAGTGATATGGCCTTGAAACTCTTTTGAAATATGCAAGTAACATGAATGGGATTGGACTCTGTCACTATCTCTATCGTTCTACTAACTTATGCCTACTTGGCATCTCTGCAACATGCTAAGGAGATCCATGGTTACAACATTATAAGTGCATTAAGGTTTAATTCTTTTGTTGAGACTTCACTCATTTATATGTTTGCAGAATGTGGGTGTATATAAAATGCATGTCTTGCATTTGACATAATATCTCAAAGAGATATAGCCACATGGAATGCAATGATCACAGGGCCTGATATGCATGGACATAGTGGTGATTCCATTGCACTCATTGATAAGATGAAAGAGGTAGTATTTATACCAAACCATATCACCTTCACAACTCTTTTGTCTTCCTGCAACCATGCAGGTATTATAGATGAAGGTTGGAAATCCTTTGATTGCATTATTTGAGATCATCATAAAATTAGGCCTACCCCAGAGAATTATGCATGTATGGTTTTTCTTTTTGGCCATGTTGGGTGTTTGTATGAAGCCCATGGGTTCATAAAAAAAATGTTGATTGAACCTAATGCTAGTGTATGGGGGGTTTTATTTGGTGCTTGCGGAGTTCATTGCAAATTAAACCTTGTGTGGGTGCAACAAAGTTGAAAAATTTTCAACTATGGGTGCAGTGGTGTGACAATTATCCTTTGTGAAGGAGTCCCTTAAGACATGGGTGTGGTGAGTGTAAGTGCGAATGAAGGGGAATTGAAGAGGTTTAAATTTTGAAGGCCTTAGCACTATCGATTATGTCACAAAGTATTTCCACATTGAGTGGCAACTTATATACCCAACATGACATGATTGAGGGAGAGAAAAGTATATTGGCATATATGAGTACTCTTACTAGAATAGAGACTTCAATACCTAATGGCCTCTAAGAAAAAACAAGTGTTTAATGGTTCCTCGAAGAGTGGGGTGTCTTCCCATATCTAAATTTTAACCCATTCTATATCTTCCAACAAGCTGGAATCATTCTTTATGAATAAAGTAACCCAATCCTCAAACAAAAGAGAACACCTCTAAAATGTGTTCTATGGGTGTTCTAAGAGGTGGATCTCCCTATATACCTTGTTTTGAATACATCATTCATCAAATCGTCTTGGCATGGGAGCTGTCATAAATGTTGATTCAATGCTCATGATATTCCTAGAAATGTTTGCTACCAGGAGAAGGCCAAAAATCACTTGAATTTTGAACTCCAATGAGTCAATGACATTTATTTCATGTATATATAACCATAATTATACTTTCTTATGCTCCTACATATTTAGAATGGTATATAATACCTCATCTCCATCTCAACCATTACATATGTTGTTACAAGTCTCATAAATCCATTGAGGTTAACTGTGCTTCTAAACCCTTGTCTTGAGGTTCTACCATGCTCTTAGAAATTGTGTCCAAAATCTAGAAGGACTAGTAGGAAAACTTGGCACAATATATTCCTCACATGCCATATTGACTTGGCATAATATATTCCTAAAACAACGATGTATTTAGTTTGGACTCTAATCTTATAGTAGACAGTAATGTAAATGCTCCAATATTGGTATAAAATAACCAGTTAAATTGGCAGTTATTTTGAACCTGTGTACTGTGGAATTCAACTTTGACTAAAGTGGGTGAGTGCATACATCGAGTTATCCAATTGTCCAACAGAAAATATTAGCATGCATGATATATGAAGTCTCAAGTGTATGCAATCTCTAGCTTCTAATATGCTTGATGTTATGGAGGAAGTCATGTAAACATTGGTTTGGTGACTTTTGGAGATATTGATACTTACATACTATAATCCTAATTTAAGTAGCGAAAGGACGAACTTAGATGAAGGAAAGATACAACCTTGTACAAAATATGGAATTCCTTATGCAATGAGCAATAACATCATAACATTCTTTCAATATATGTCTAGTTAACCTCACCTAAGCAAGGTCCCCAAAAAATTTACCCATATGGTATAATGGGTTCAACAAGTGATTCGATGCTTGCCTTAATATAAATCTACACGGGGCACTGATTATCTAATAGAGTACTACAAAATTTCCCATTGTCATGATCTTGTACCCATTTGAAATGCAAGCTCTATATTAACTTGATTGAATGAGAATCTTAATTGCAAATAATTATAGAAGAAACCTCATTTTTTGACAATCTATGATATATAACAAGGACTACTTCCTATAATGGCTACATTACCTTGTTAGAATGGAGACTAATACATGGACTTCAATGTTTAATTCTATGAAAAGATAATACATGTAATCGTTACATTATGTTGCTAGAATTAATATTAATATGTAGACATCAATGTTTGATTCTATGAAAAGATAATAAATAATAAGGACACAACCAATTGTCTTAACCTTTAGGCCAAACCCTTATAGTACAATAAGTTTTCCATATAGTTGGCAATATACTGAAAATTCCCACTATCTAGAAGGTCACTTTCCTAAATTATCATTAATTCTTTAAGTGATTTATGAGTTTTTATCATTTAGTATTAAAAGAAAGTATGCTTCAAACATTCTAGTAGATAAAGAAAGTAAAACCTTCATTAATATTATCATGATTTATGAATGTATTGGTTAAATTTGGTATTTACCTTAACATTCACTGCACTCTCAATTGAAAGTGACTTCAATTACATATCTATTACAAATATGGTCACTAATAGATGTCGTTGAACTACCTACCTACCCTCATTCTAACCATCCACACATTTTTTTGGGATGGACCTACATGTTTTTGGGATGGACCTATAGAAATCTTTCTCAGCTTGTTTTCATGACAAAAAACCAAAGACAATACATTCAATTTATCATATGTGAATAAAAGTTAGTACAAGGTCTGTTGTTCATAGGTATTTGTTACTATGTTTTCTGAATTTCAAAACAGAAGCTCCAACTCTTTTCTAGCAACTTCTTTCACAAATGATCTTGTATATGTATGTGTTTTATTTTCCTAGGAAATCTCACAATATTTGTGAGAGAAATGAAACTCTAAATGTCACTTCATAACATCATAGGATATTGTTAATACTGAGAGGGGGGTGAATCAGTATCAAGTAAAATTTAAAACCTTTTTCAACTTATACTTAAACCATTCAACTATATCCAATGAGAAATGAACAATAGTATAAGAGTTAAACCAATACACCATAATACACCATGCACAATATATGAGAAATAATCAATAGTTATTGTTCAAGGGAAGTAATGACTTCCAAAGGTAGCTACAA
>ML779153.1:657575-683728 GCA_009831015.1 Picea engelmannii | reverse complement strand
TTACACCATTCATGTTTCTTGCGTATTTGTTCCTTTCATTGATTCTGCAATTAATTTCCTTATGTCCAAAATTTTTGCAAGTATAACAATGACCAAGAAAGAAATTTTGATACCTGGGAGTAAGTGACCTTCTTTGTGATGTAATCCATCTGGGTTCATGATCTACTATTCTGTAGTTTCCTTCATACTGATTGAAGCTTCTTTGATTCCTGAAGGTAGGAAGTATTCTTGGATATTCATCTCGTTTGTAATCATTCCTTCTTTCTGGTATCCTGGTCCACTTCTCATCAACTATCTGTGTAGCTCTTTCTTCAACCTTCTTGTTGGTATTTTCATCTTCTCTGTATAAGTTTCACCCATGCATCCAAGATCTGTTAATTCTTTTGGCACTTGAGAGTTTCTTAATCTCTTCCTCAATGAGACAACTTCTTGTTCAAGTTTCTCACAATCTTCTTCTTTCTTTATCATTTGGACCTTCTTTACTTCTATTATTCTTCTTGCTTCTTTGAATAGAGTTTTCAAGGAAATGGTTTATTCTCTTAGTTTTTGAAAGTCTTCTAATTGTTTCTTTAAGCTTACAACTGTATTTTCATAACTACCCAATTCGCTTCTTAGTTTTCTACGCGTGTCTTTGAGCTTGCTATTTCCAATCTCAACATGCTTCAATTTTTTAAGATTCTCATCTTCTTGTTGAATCATTTCTACTTCATGATTTTCTTCTTCTTCATTGTCATCTCTTTCAATCCTTGGATGAGGACATTCAAATTCAACATGTCCTACTCCTTCACAATTAAAGAAAAAGAACTGACCTCTATTTTCTTCTTTGAAATCTGAGATGTTGTAATATTCTTCAACTTCTTCTTCTTATTCTACTTCTTCCCTTGCATAAAGGTCTTGTATCTTGTCCCAAAGATCTTTTGCTGATGCACATGATCCCACCTTGGATTTCACTGAATCTTTCAATCCATCCAGGATGGTATCTATTGCTAGTTTGTTGTTCCTTTTTTCTTCCTTCTAAGCTATAGTCTTTGGTTTATTCAAAGCATTGTATCCTGAAGAAACTGAGAACCAAACATCTGCCCCAAGAGCTTTCAAGTAAGTTTCCATTCTATTTTTCTAGTATTCAAAATTCCTTCCATCAAATGGTGGAATCCCATTTGGAATGTTGTCTTCCATTTCTACATAGGATCTTCTTCCAGTGGTTAAAATGTACTGAAGGTAACCCGCTCTGATACCAATTGTTGATACTGAGAGGGAGGTGAATCAATATCAAGTACAATTTAAAACATTTTTCAACTTATACCTAAACCATTCAACTATATCCAATGATCAATGAACAATAGTATAAAAGTTACACCAATACAACATAATACACCATGCACAATATATGAGAAATTATCAATAGTTATTGTTCAAGGGAAGTAATGACTTCCAAAGGTAGCTACAGCTTCCAAATGTAAAGGGAGGGATAAACCTCCAAGAGGACGATACAATCCTCCAATATCAAGAGAGAGTTGAACTCTCCATCCTTACCCCTTCCTTCCACCCAACAATATATGAGAGATAATAAAACTTTACATTAAATCATCACCATCAACCAATCATCACATAGAACTTGATAATGCTTCCTGAGACTTCTTCAATTTCTGCAATTCTTCAATTTTTGGAGTACTCTAATCCTGTAGATGATATTACTCAATGTATTCTCTGAAACTCCTCCAATTTTCACTCCTTGAATCCTCCCCAAAAGGAGGTTATAGAAAGAATGGTAGACTTTATTCAATTTTGGTCTATTCAGAAGACCCAACTTGTACAACATGCCCCGCGCTCAATATTTAAAATTCGATTTTGAAACTCACACAAAAGAAACTAAATTCCATACTCTTTCTAATGGAATTGTTACCACTTCATTTGGATTCTTTATGAATAAGTTATGACTATTTTACCCAGAATGCTTGTTTATTGACTAGCTTCAGGACTGGTCACAAACCCTATCTTCCACAGAGTGTATCTCCATAATTATAACGAATCAAGAGATAAAAAATTTACTAGAGGTACCTTGATATGTCTTATCAATACCATAGAGATTTCACCATCTGAATCATTCTAGAAAAAAAGTTATAGAAAAAATGGTAGGATGACCTGAAAATAACATACCTTAGAACACATCACCAAAAGACTTCATCCTCCCTTGAAATCCAGCCTTCTTTACTTCTTATTTCGTTTGAAATTCGACTTGTATAAAATGAATGTATAATGATGTTTATTTATACCAATTATGTCATTTCCTTTTAACATTAGGGCCGACCTGACACTTTCTTATTTTGTAATTTTTTTCTTTAATTATCTTTAGGGCCTACATGTACTTCCTTCTTCAATTCACTTTGTCATATTCAAAAAATGATTGCTCCTCAACCATGAGGATCCATGTGATGTGCCACATACCACCAGAAACAACATGATGTATACTATCCATTCATGGGTGTTGTATATGCATGTGCATTGTCCTTCATGTCCAAATACCTTTATCAATCTTGCGGTCCAAAACCCATGACTAGGGTTGACATCAATGACAACAACCAATATTCCAACAGATATGTTGGTTTTTCTCCAACATTTGATAGCAACCTATTCAATGACATTAATTTTTCCTTTCTTTTGCAACCGAGACTAGTATCTTCAATGCCTCACAAAAATGCAATAAAATTTCTCTTGTGGCACAATGTGAGAAATTTATTGTCAAAAGTAAACAACTATGCTTCCGTGGTAAAAAATCAACATTAGTAGTTCTCTTATTACACCATGAAACAACTTTATTTCCAAAAGTAAAGCAATAACATCTAGAAGACTTCCTTTTTGGTCAACATTGCCTTCACAATCAAACATTGTAAAATTGTAGAAGTTGTTGAATCTCTTCACTACAAGTGCACACACTAAATATAATGCCAAAATTAAGTGTTCCCTTTAGATATTGCAAAATTAGTTTAGTTTCTTTCCATACATGCATGGGTTATTTATTAGTTGAAACTTTGATTAATAAAACAATTGTTTGTAATTAATAAGTTAATAATGTAATATGATCTTAATCAATGGATTTTAGCTTGTTGATATGTAGAAAATAGAGACTAGGATTGGCATGAGACACCACATTAAGAATGAAGAGAAAATCCAAGACAATCAATATAGGCATGTGCCCATGTTACCCAAATATTCAATATATTATAAATGAATGAAACAAGTGCAAAAGAGAATAGAATGTAGTTGAGAGATATTCATCTAGTGAATATCCCACTGGAAACTATCGGCAAGTGAAATCACAATCAAAATGGTTGTCATCTTGGCAATAGGAGAAAAATTATCTCGAGTGACCAATCGATATTTATGCTTATCAATACTACCATTCACATAGAATTTCATTTTATAGACCCATTTATATCCAACAATATTCTTCCCTAATAGAAGAGATACCAACTCCCATATCTCATTTTTCATCCAGAACATATATTGTTATGTTATAACATTCTCCCATGCTTTCCATGAGCTTATTCATAGTTATAAGGATCATAAATCGTCACGAGTATCAACAAAGTGAAAAGTTTTATTTTTTCTTATGGCCATGAGTCTTTTAGAGTGTTCAAGACATCATCGACATTAGATCTTGTTTCCTCAATGATTTTTGTAGCCCACTTAGGACAACAAGTTTCTCCAACAATAAGTAATCCTTGTAGTTTGACATTTAGTTTGTTGAGTATATGAAGACTTGCAGTTTGACATTTTTCCAGCTCTCACATTTTTATTCATTCAGGGATTAGAAAGATCTTGTCGGGGAGACTTCATGCAGGATATGCCAGGAGAGTTTCAACACCTCAATAAATGGTCAGTGCAATGTTTTGTGTTTTCCTAAGGTTATTTTTATGTAGTATTATTTTTCACAAGTGAATTTTATACTTTTGAGCCCTTACTGAACATAATATCCTCTCTTGGATTAATTGGAATTGACAACATTAAGCGAGCCCATTGACGTGTAAGATTTTTGAACCATAAATTTTAGTGTTTGGGTTTTGGCACATGCCTTTTTTTAGTAGTGTAGTTAGATCAGCTGAATAGTTGATATTTATAGAGGTTTGAATTATTGAACAAAAGTCATCCTTATTGAATTGGAGGAGATGGATTTAATATGGAATGGAGTAATAAATATCTCTATGGATGACTTAGCCATTTGTATTTCTAAAAATGTTTGCAGTTATTGTGAATGGATTGATGAATGTGAGCATGTAAATAATTTTGGCTAAATGGATGCATCTGCAGACTTAGATAACATATCGTGTATATCTTGAATATAGTAATTTGATAAATGGATGTTTCTTTTCCTGAAATTCTATCTGAAATCTGTGAGAGCATCTGTAGTTTGGATGTGCACCTTCCTCATAATGTGAAATACAGGAAGCCAATTGAACAAATTCACAATATTCTTCTTTGGCATGTCATGTTCTTTGATCATGTTTGAAAAATGACTGATGTTTAATCACTTAATATATCTACTACATGGATTAACTATGTATATGACAGTTAACATTGGTTGTTATTTGAAACTAGATGGATTAGGTGTGCATATAACAATAACATTGGTTGTTATTTGAAACTAAACTTGGAATATATATGTGGTGTATATCTGCAGGCCAAATCTACAATAGTTATTAAAGTATTTAAATTTGTCTTTTTTCTCCCCTTGTTCTGACCGAGTATTGGGATATTGAATTTTACATGGTTTGGCATTTTCAAATGTCCTGGAATGAGAGATTATGAGTTTTATATCTGGAGTCCAAATATGTTATGGTTGTTTCAAATTCCTACAATTTGCATTCTATGAATTATATCTTCTACTCAATGTATATATATAGAACACTTGCATGCTATGTGTGAAGTTGTTGTGCTAGCCAAAGGATACAAAGAAATACCTACAATAACTTCAAGTTGTATTATTGATTATATAATTTTATGCTAAATGTCAAACAAATTGTCAGAGGTTTCAGTGAAGGCTATGGAATTTATGTTGCTCAGCTATCTCATTGGTATATAGGATATTGTATTGGATGGCACTTGTTTTGATGTACCCAAGAAAGTACAGTATTATTTTGATCCTTTCTAAAAACAAGGACTTACTCTATAGTATATTTTTGCAGTCTTATTACGCATGATTGCATTTTGAGCTTTTGGACTTTAGCTTAACAATTGTGATTTCATGTGATAACACACCCGAGACATATCCTAGTGATCCTAAACCTCATTAGGCAATACCCCCTTTACCATTGGAAGTTATTCCTCCTCCTCAACCAACCTTTCCTAAGACCGATGATATAGATTTAAATATTGATATGGCTAGTATCTTAGCAAAGGTTAATGTACTTGTCCCTCTCAGTATTGATATTGTGTTTTTTTTTAAATACCTACAACAAAGTCCCTATTGCTATGTCTTGGAGTGTCACTCCCATAACAACCACGTCAGAGATGATACCTCTTAACATCGCTCTTACCACACCCAAGACATATCTCTTGCCACCTATAAGATGTCTCTCTTGCCACCTCCAAGATGTCACTCTTGCCACATCCAAGAGTGTCGCTCCCATAAAAACCACGTCAGAGATGATACCTCTTAATGTCTCTCTTGCCACCTCCAAGACATCTCTCTTGCCACCTCCAAGACTCTTTCCACCTCCATGACGTCACTCTTTCCACCTCAAGACGTCACTCTTGCCACATTCAAGACGTCGCTCTTTCCACCTCAAGACATCTCTCTTGCCACATTCAAGACATCACTCTTGCCACGTTCAGGACATCTCTCTTACCATATCAAGACGTTGCTCTTTCCACCTCCAAGACATCTCTCTTGCCACCTCCAAGACGTCGGTCTTACGATGACTATATGGGGTTTGGACAGTCAAATATGAGATGACACATGTCTGCATGAAACGTCGCAATAAATACAAAATATACGTCATTAGAAAAGAGACGTCATGTGAAATGACGTTTAAGGGGGTCATTTGTTTTTCATTCTCCCGACAATATAAAGTGGCAATTGCATCGAATGCACCGTCGGAATTTGACCCAAATGTACTAGTGCCTGGAGGAGGAGGTGATGACGAAGTAGATAAAGAAGAGAAAAATGGAAAATAAGATCATCATAATCAAGGAGAATTAACACCACCACAGAATCCCCCTAATGACGTAGAGCCATCTCACAAAAGAAAGGTTTCTCCCATGAAACCCACATCGCAAAAGAAGTCAAAAGCTAGTAAGACCAAGTTGAAGACTGTGCTCACACTCGATGAATTTGACTTCATCATCACAGATGTATCAGATGCCTCAGAAGATATTTTGTAGAGAAATGAAGCTAAGAAAGAGACCATGTATGAAAAAATTGAAGCAGAACTGCGAGGGGTATAATAGGCCCTTCACTCCATCCATGCAGTGTCCACTGCGCCGCCACAATCAGAAGACACTAAGTTGGGAGATGACCCTACCCAACTCTGTAGACTAGCCGATGCGACCAAAGCTTGCCTTCGTCATGCACAGGAAGAAACAGAATAGTCTACAGTGGCCCTAAAACAATCCCAAGAGGAAGTGATAGAGAAACGTCGAGTTACGCAACAGGACAAGGATGACCTCCAATAAAATTTTGAAGAGGAGAAAGTGGAGATCCAACATGAGAAAGAACAACTACTCATGGAGTAGGTTGGAGTAAAAGAAGCAGTGAGTAGAGAACTTCACTCTATGACAATATTAGAGTAAAAGGAGGAAGACCCAGTGGAGCATCAAGTAGCATAGCTTGTTAAAGCCATCCAATAGATTCAACAAACAATAACCAATCTAGAGCTACAAACAGTACCAAGTACTCTGCAGGATGTGCGAGACCAAAGAGAATCCATTGCCCGGAGTGTAATTGATAGGATTAGAGCATTAGCTTTGGAATGTAAACAACATAGTAGTAGAAGTGTGCAGAATTATGAGCGACTGAGTGAGGACCCAATATTGAAGACACTGGAGTCACAGCTCCAGGAGGAAAAGAAGAAAGCAACGACAGTACAGGCATAGTTGAAGCTCCTATTAGTAGTTGAAAGAATGAAAATACCTCAGGAACATCGGACTGTTCAACAACAAGTCCACACCATACAAAGCAAAGTCATGGAAGTTACTCAGAGGCTCCAACCAGTCCAGGAAAAATCTTGTCAACTATTGGAGGATATTGAAGGCCGAAGAGAAGAGCTGGAACAAGTAGTCACTTCAGTAGAACAACTCTTAGAGGGACCTATGAACAAGGCAGTTATTAAAGAGTTCGTCGAGTAGGAGGCCTTGGCGAAACAACAGGTCAAAGCATCTCGAGCTAGGATCGAGGCTTTTGAGGTAGAGCTACCCAGATCAGAGTGACTCGGGATGAGTCACAGGGATTTTTGGGGTCCTGTTGGCCCTTGACCAAGTTTTGGAGGTCCTTGATCATGTTTGATATATTTTTGGACTTCGACAGGCTGTCGAAGGCGGAGCACAAGTCAAAGTGGAGATCACAGGATCTCGGCCCCTTTTTAGGGATTTTTGGGTTTTGGGATTATGTAACAGGTATGGGGATGTTGTCCCATGGGTTTACCCATGTTTAGGCCCTTTTTTAATGTATAAATAGAAATCTAGGTGATTTAAGTAGAAGGTGTGATGTTGGGTGCTAAAAAGGTGCTAAGTGCAAGTGATAGTTGTAAATGCTTTGTTCATACTATATGAGACTTGCAAGGCTAAGTGCAAGTAACTGTAAGAGACTGTGTAAAGGCTTTGTGTTGTAACCTAGCTCAGGGAAGGAGGATCTGTCGAGGTGCACTTAGATCTCCTATCCTAAGTGGAGTGGGTTTTGATTCTATATGCATGTAGAATATTGACAGAAGACAATAAAGAGAAGAAGAGTTGGTGGACATAGCCCCAGGCTGGGGGTGAACCACATATATCCTATGTTGTGGTTTCTTTGTGCGTTATGGTTGTTTTATGGCTCATATGATTAATTCTTAGTTAAATTATGTATGCTTAGATGAATATGATATCTTAGTGCCTAATGATGTAAATAAGATGTTAGATCTGATCTTTGTTGATGTGCTTAGTGCTTGAATGTGTTGAATCTTGTTGAATACTGTGTTGTGTTGTAATTAGAATTTATCTGCATTGTAGATAAAGGCTAAGTACTAATGAATAAAAACTTGTAAGTGTTATGTTAAGGTGTTGTAATCATAGATCTATGTCCCATCTAAGGTTGCAGACACTGGAGTCCTACAACCACCCCTACCTCTACCTCGGGTGAGACTTTATTTTCTTCGCATGTGTTGCCGAAAGGGATGGTAGTTAGGGTTTTGTTGGTGCGATGTTGAAGAATTGAACCCTGGGTTTTTCCCTGTGCCAACAGATACTGAAGGATTGTAAAGAAGACAAAGAACTTGGTGGACGTAACCCCACACTTGGGTGAAACATGTATATCTTGTGTCTTTACTTTTCTTTGTGTTGTGTTGTTTATATTATGAATTTTCTCAGTGCTTTTCTTATTATGTATGATAGATAGATTTTTCAATTCATAGTGCTTTTTTGGTGCTAAATATAATTTAATGATTATATATAACTCAATGTTATGTGCTAAGTGGTTGAAGTGCTTATTTTTTATTGTTATTGTGCCGATCTATCTTTGGGTATGTTATGCGATGATAATAAATCTTGGAAACTAATGCATATCACCTTTTAAGTGTTAATAAAGTACTCCGCGAAGTGTTATTATCACAGATCTGTGTCCAGGCCTGGTTACAGACACCTGCATCCTGTAACCCCCCCTACTTCTACATCAAGTGAGACTTCGCCTACTTTGCAGGTGTTTCTGAAAGGACCGATAGTTAGGGTTTTGTTGATGCATTGTTAAGTGTTGAACTCAGGGTCTTCCGCTGTGAAAACAGTATGGATTTAGGAGGATTTTTTTTCATTTTTGAGCATAATATCCTCTATCTCATTATTCTTCCATTCATATGGATCATTTTTTGATGCCTCACTTGTCACAAGCGTATCCTATTTTATTGTCAATGATGTACAGGTCACATTTTGTGTCATTTTTCTGTTCAAGGGAAGTTAACCTGTGTCATCCACTCTACAAAATCCTTGACTTTCCAAGTCAACCTTCCCTTGTGTCATGTATATCTCAGTTTAACAAGTAAGTTTGTATCTTACTTGTGCTAGTATAGAAGGTCCCCATTGAATTCTTGTTGGTAGGACTACTCTTATCGACTAGAACACATTTATTTGAGAATATGAACTAGAGTTGCACCCTGGACCTATTTACATCATTGATAGATTACCTTGCTCTTAACATATGACAAACCATCATTAGTTATTGACTGAGAAATTTCCCTTTTGTTTGAAATCAACAACCATTATCACACATAGGGATTCATGTGATAGCTTGGTTTCCATTTGACCTCATCGAGGGATTCCTCGTATTTGTTAATAGTTTTCATTATTGGCTAATATTCATAGAGACTCTTCCATGTGCTATTCCATTTGGTACATTCCAGAGTCATACCTTGATTTGGTCCTTTCAATATTTTTGTCTGAGTCCTTCCAAATATTTGGCCCTCTAATATTCCTCATGTTGGATGATGAAGGATTCCTTAATTCCTTCCTTCCAACGAATATATTCCTATCTAATTCAACACATATTTCTCTAGGACAAGGATCTTGATTCGTTTTTAGTACCTTGGGGATTGTAGTCATCATTGGCAGGTTCCCTCACTATTGATAGTGGGAATACATAAATGTCCCTTGATTGATAGATTTTACTAGGTACCTTGATGCCCATTATCATTATCACTGGGTTGTCTCACATTTTTTAAGGATATACATCAATGATCGATAATCAATTGATGTCTCACTATGTTCAACGTCAACACATCTACTCACATAGTGTAGACTTGTACCACAACAGGTTGTTTTGAATACCTCGCGTAATGTACGAGAATCACATTTTTTTTCTCCTACTTGTTGACGAGTGGAAATGACCACACACCAACTAAGAGGAAACAACCCAGTCCAAGGTCCTTAAATAAGAACCCAAGTTGTTTGGTATGGTTGTTCTTGATAGGTTTCTGGTTGTGTTAGCCAATGATGGAATCTCCCTCCTGAGAGAAGAGATATTGAAAATATTTCCTACAAGCCCTGTTTACTAAGGACTATAACCAAGCTATTGATTATCAAAAAAATATCTATTATTTACAGTGACTACCAAAACATTAACTACTTTTTACAAGATTGTAGAAACCTTGTGAAATAAAGATTTTAAATTTTAAGAACCAAATCTCAGGAAAAATATAAAAGGATTACAAAATTAAAAGTTATTCTAAAGTAGACCAATATAGAAACAACTATTTTATTATGCAGTATAACTAAAAGGGAAACTAAAAATAATTTTAAATGAAAATATATTAAGTTTAACCAAGCCAATCACATTAGCTTAGTTAGACCTTATAATGAGTGATGTAAATTTAAAATTAAAATAAACAAAAATCATATCACACAAAAAGTATCTCTATTTAAGTATAATAAACTATCCTGGCCAGGAGCATAGACTAAATATAACAATTGTATCAACTTTCACAATGATATAATAACCACTCATCATCTTCATGAAAGACACATCTTGCTAATGTAATAGGCGATATAGAATCTGAAATATTATAAAACTATCATAAATACAACGAAGCCAATTTCATACTGTTTTAGTTATGTGAAAGAGAAACAATTACGACAAAAATTCTTCTTGCATTCAAAAGAAATTAATTACATATGAGTTTCATTACGTGAAAAACATTTCATGTGATGAAACAAACATATAATCAAATAGAATTATCGAAACTATAAATAATACCAATCAGAACAGTTTAAATATATCATTTTTCATTTATGCTCGAAAGGTTGGTATAAGTCAAAATAATGAATTGAAAATTTGAACTTTAATCTTTAAATGACAACATAAAGATTCATAATCAATATAAATTTCAAATAATATCTAAGATACAATAGGAATCCTATTTGAAATTTAACTTCAGTAGAGACAATGAACATTTGGATAAAATACTATTGTAAACCGTGTATTAAAGACATTCAAAACAATACTTACAAATAGGTCTTTGCAAAAAAGATACTTTCAATGTTTCAACAAAAGAGAAATTCAACAAGTCTTGATTATTGCTCCCCACCTTTCTTTAGTCTCATCATACTCTTTTATAATGAAATAGAGTTATGATAACAAAAAGGATTGATCACATCAATAATACTCAAATATAAACAATAATCCCTCAAAACTTGGGTAGCAACAATATTAGTCATAGTGATTTGATCTCATAACTAGAACATGAATTCTAAATCTAACTAACATAAGGATTCAACAACTTCAGATAATGTTCATTGACCCAAATGTATTGACATAGTTCACAAGATCATCTCAATAAACATCGAATCAATCGATATATACTAACTGATGTGACCAAATAATAATTGAACTGATCTTCCTTAAAAACTCGACCATAGCAATCATATCATGTTGTTCATATATCCACACCTGGTAATCCATAAATACAACATAAATCAATAAATCACACATTTTTAAAGAGGAGCTACATAATATTTGATTATGTAGATTCTCTAAATTAAGAAAATCATAACCAATTTAAAAAAAATAATGTAACGATAATATCAAATAAAATCAATCTTACAGTATGGTTACTTACCAAGAAAATAAAAATTTCAATCATGAAAAACTAAAACCGGACATCATGGTTTGGAATGGATCAGATTCTTTGGGTCGGATGTGATAAAAACTTTTACCCCAGCAGAGTGGATCACAACTGGACCATCAACAACTTTCGATTTATTTTTCATTTCCACAATTTCTATTTCATGTTGCTCCATTAATTACCTATTTTGTTTCCTTAAATGCATGTTCTCATTATGTAGCTGATCTATATTTTAATTAATGGAAGCCACAACCCACCGATATTTTTCAATCCAAAATTGACAATTGAGGCATCGACCCAAAATTTTCTCATTATTTGTATGTTGATGATCAATAGGAGGAACCCTAGTATCAGGAAAATCATCCTTTTGACTTACCCTAATGCCTGGGAACTGATCAGAACCTATGAGGAAAGGTGATAGATTATAAACAAAGCCATATTGAAAATGTTTCTCAGATTTTGGCCTATGAGAGGGTGACTTTATTGCAGGTTGTGATATGCCTTCATCATCAATCTCTATGGGAGAATCGGGGTTCAACAATTTCTTGAACTTATTTATGGTAATTTGAGATTTTTTTCGAGCCTATTGTTTTTTCGTAAAATTAACATTGGCTGCCTTGTCTAAAACCTTATTATCATATATCTTCCTGGTTGCATGGTCTCGGCACATGGTTTTATCAATTGGTTGGGTCAATTTGTCAATTTACGAAACTTCAATTTGTGTCTTAGGCTCATCTTGTGACCTATCCTTTCTTTTAACTACTGCAAAATCACCATTATAGCCACCAGAATCAACTCTAAAATTTCTAGATATGCTTTGAGTGACTTGAGACATTATTGGCACAAAAGACTTTTCATTAACACAATTAGCATCCTATTGGAGTTCCTATAGTAAACTATCATTAGACTTCTCGGTTTGATCGACAAATGGGTTTTGATGAATTTCCTGGTTGATCATTTCATTATCTGAAAAATGGGTGAAGGAAAGGGTTTCATCTACAATGATTCCATGTGAGTCACCTTGGTGTAAAACCCTAGGTATTTCAGGGATCCCATGATTATTTTCTTCCATTAAAGGGACATTAACTACATGTGTAAGAATTTATGAGAAACCATTTTTCAGGATGAAATTCTCCCATGAATCCCCAATTTGAGAAAGTTTTTCTCAATCAGTATCTTGATTAAGTCGTAATGGAAAAGGATCGTATCTAGGTTTTTCAAACCCCTTTGGTAAAACTTGGACATATTAATTAGGTTCTTCATAAGGTAATAAGGAAATTTTAATTCATACCCTAGGAATTCCATTAACAGTCGAATGTGGTAGTAAAATACCAAGTCATATCGGCCTTCACATGTAATGAACTACCTAATGTTAAAAATAAGATCCTTCCATCACTTTTTAAGCAAGGTAACATGAATACCTTTATTATGGTAGCTTGGTTTTCTGGAAGCCAAGAGCTTGTTGCAAGGGATATCTTTGACCATGCAGTTCTTAAACCATCTTGACACCAACAAGAGGTAACTGGGTATCTTCTACTATCCATGTCTCATTAATAGAAAAATCCAAGTTTCCTATGCAAACAAGTTCTTAAACCATCTTGACACCAACAAGAGGTAACTGGGTATCTTCTACTATCCATGTCTCATTAATAGAAAAATCCAAGTTTCCTATGCAAACAATCTGGTCATTGAATGTTTGGGAAAAATACCTAGCTAATTTGATGTTATGGCCATAAAAATATTCAATAAACTCTCCCCATCCCACCTTCTACATGATTTTTAAAGCATCATCATAGGCTTAGATGATTTTGCATCCCTTGGGTTTGATTCGAAATAAAACCATCATAAGCGAGTCTAATAGCTTGAATCAGAGGGGATTCTCATTTGGGATAGGGAAAATGGTGACATTGGATATGAAAAGGGACTCAATGTAAAACCACCCATCATTTTGGAAGTAACAAAAATGAGCAAGTATTATCTGAATAGGCATGGTATTGGCATGAAATTCCATCATACCTAGGATTCTAATCAGTCAGGCCGCGGGTGGAGAATTGGGACACTCATGCTAGGGTATGATAATATAAAAGAGAATTTACCTTAGTCGTCATATTGTAAGTGTCAAAATATGATGAAACATTTAATAAAGACTCCTGATGTATCACCACGATATTCATTAAGTATTGTCATGACACAAAATATAATTTCTTTGAGGCTTAGTCATTAAGTTTATGGTAGCATAAGTTTCGTTATATTTTCACGTATCTAGCACGATCTCTTTTAGAACAAAAATCATCATACTTTGACATTAGTTGAATGCATATTAACATAGGAAAATGATTTTTAGTTTTGAAATATGATATACCACTTCATTTTGTCTAACACATACTCATTTAGATAAACCAAAATCAAATAAAATAGTTAATTTTTGTACTCATGATGTGTTGGATTACTAAGAGGGGGGGTGAATCAGTAATAGAGACAATCCTTTTTAACCATATAATGCAATTGTTATATAAATGTATCATTATCATCCAATATTTGTAGAGTAAATAAACAACGAACAAATGAACAATCATACACATACAAAGTACACCAGTTTTTTTACGTGGAAAGCCAAAGCGAGAGAAAACCACAGAACGCTTTTTCTTATATGTCTAGAAGAATTACATTCATTGGAAGCACCAACTTCCTTTGTTTTCCAGCTGCAACTAGAAGGAGGCTCCAACCCCCTTGTTTCTCAAGATACAACCTAAGGGAATGTCCAACTCCCCAATTCTCTAGCTGCAACTAGAAAGAGGCTACAACCCTCTATGTTCTCCAACTACAACTGGAAGGTGGATACAACCACCTATCCTTGCCCCATTCAACCTCCCTGATGTATAAGTGTAATGATGGAACCACTATCACACTATCACTATGAGATATAAAGTTGTAAACATGTACCAATCAAACTGCACCAAATAACCTGTACCAATAACTTGAACCATGCATCAACCTGTACCTCAACTTGTAATCAAGATGTACAATAAACAAGTGCATCAACCATGCACCAACCTGTACCTCAACCTCAACCAAAATCCCTCATCAATTTCATCATCCAAATATGATTTGTAACTCTGTAATAGAACTGGTGTATATGATCACATACTTGCAAACCTTCCTTAACTTTAACAACAATAGACTAGCATTTTCATCAAACTTTACTTTAGTCTTGCATGACTAGTTTTGGATTAGTCAACAACCCTAACTTTAAATAATCATAACTATGTACCTGTAATGATTAAATATATTAAAATAGTACACAATGTTCTTCAGTGTGTTTTATGCAATTCCTCTGGGTGTCGCTACTTGGAACCTCTCAGAAAAGGCATTATAGCAAAAATGGCATACCTTGTTGATTTATGGCTTATTCTAGAGAGAAAACTTTTAGAGCATTCCCCGCACAGAATACTTGTTGTATGGATATGAAAATTTTACACAAAATACTACAAACTGTACTCTAACTAGCACAGTTGGTCTTACTGAATTTGGATATGTTATGAAGAAGTTATGACGTTTTTACCGAAAACACCTGTTTTAGACTAGTTTCAGGACTAGCCACAAACCCTATTTTCCATGTAGTGTAACTCCAAAAAGAAAATGACCCACAAGATGAAATTTGTACCACCACTACTTGGATATGTTTCCTCAATGGCCTCCCAATTTCACTGTCTGAATCATTCTATAAAAAATGTTACTGTGAAAATGGTGAGATGACCTGTAAATAACATACCTTATAAAGCATCATCAAAAGAATTTATCCTCCTTTGAATTTCGGCCTTCTTTACTTCACCTTCCCTATGAAATTCATCTTAGATATCCTTTGGTTACCTCATTCACCTATAGATATTCAATATGCTCAAGTGTTAGTGAAATGAAAGAGCCTTGCCTCTTATTTATACTTTCATGTAGCTTCCTTAGAAGCATATTCTAGACCACTTTCTCCACATAGCCACTTTGTCCAGATAGTCACCTATGTCCAACCTTGTCTGATTTTCCACTTGTCCATATATCCAATAGCCACTTGACTAGTTAACCCATTTTTCTCATTTTAGAGTTAACCTTATTATAACCACTTTCCATAATTAAAAAGTTCTCCATTTACTTTATTATTTAAATAATCCTCCTTGACTTTGTCACTTCACTTTATTATTTAAATAATCCTCTTTCACTTTTCACTTCACTTTATTATTTAAATAATCCTCTTTGAATTTTTCACTTCACTTTATTATTTAAATAATCCTCTTTAACTTTGTCACTTCACTTTATTATTTAAATAATTTCTTCTTTTCAAACACTTTGACTTCTTTGACCTTTTGGGGCTTCAAGCCAACATATGAGGGCCCTCCAACTTCATAAGGCCATAACTCTCAAACCGTGAGGAGTTATGTGAAGTTCCACATACCACCAGAAATGGAATGAAAGATACACTTCATATAGAATAGTCTTGCCTGCAAATATATCAAAACTCATACCATTATACATCAAACAAACTTGGGTCTATTACCCAAAAATTTGTGCTACCCAAATTCGATACCAAAATTTCTTCAAGGGTTGACATCAATGACAACCAACCCAATTAATCAACAATATCCCCCTTTGGCATTGATTGCAAGACTATGATGCAATAATGAAATCATATAACTCATGCTCCCCTGGAACCATGCCTACATATCTATGACCAACACTCCCCCTAGAACCATGCCTGCATCTCTCTAACCAACACTCCCCCTGGAACAATGCCTCTGTCCTCTACATATGATAAATCTCCCCCCCTTTTTGATCAATGGAAAATGTATCTTTCCATTTGGGTCTGCTCCCCCTAACTGACCCGTCTAATCTCCCAACTTGAATTGTCCTCTTTACGGTGCTTCCTCTTGTACATCTAAGACATATAAGATAAGCATTCAAAAGCATACATTTTGGACTAGAAATAACTCTGAGTCTCTGGCAAAGATACTCAAAGATTCCCATGGAATCGATTTTGTAAACATGTCTACCACTTGTTCTTTTCTGCCCACATATTCAACTCTGATGTTATTTTCTGCAACCTGTTCTCACAAAAAGTGATACTTGATTGGAATGTGCTTCGTCTTGGAGTGCATCACTGGGTTCTTTGAAATATAGATGGTGCTTGTATTATCACAATAGATTGGAATGGTCTCATCATACTCAACATATATATTTGTTAGAGTTTTTTTCATCCATCGAACCCGTGTACAACATGTTGTTGTTGTAATATACTCTGCCTCGACTATAGATAAAGATACCAATGATTGTTTCTTGCTTATCCATGATAGTAAATGTTGTCCCTTGACCAAGTTTTGGGATATCCTTGGTCAAGTTTGACCGATTTTGGGACTTCAACAACCTGTCAAAGGAGGAGTGCAAGACGAAGAAGAGATCGTCGGATCTCGACCCCTTTTTGGGTCCTTTTTGGGATTTGGGATTATGTAACAGGTATGGTATGTCATCCCATGGGTTTACCCATGTTTGGGCCTATTTTTTAATATATAAATAAGTAGCTAGGTGATGTAAGAAGAGGTCAGTGTGCTAAGTTCTAGTATTTGATCTTTGGGTACGAATGGCTAAGTGCTAGATCTATGTAATTAAAGGATTGTAAATGCTCTATGCATACTATGCGAGACTTGTAGAGATACATGAAATTATGTGTAAGAAGGCTTGGTGAAGTACCCTAGCTCAAAGAAAAAGGATCTGGCGGAGTGCGCACAGATATCCTGTCTTCTGTGGAGTAGGATATTTATGCTATGTTCTTGTAATATGCTTGACCGAAGATAATAAAGAACAAGAATTGGTGGACGTAGCCCAAGGTGGGGGTGAACCATGTATATATTGTGTTTCTCTACCTTGTGCAACGTCTTGATGTGTTTATGTCTTTATTTGCTAAGTGCTTTGATATAGATAGATAGATATGTTTATGCTTTGTGATAATTATGTATATGGATGTAGATCTGACCTATGTGAATGTTCTTAGTGCTTGAATCTACTAGATATAACCTACCTCTCTATGATAAGTGCTTTGATACATCAGATCTGAGTGAATGACAAGATGATCTATTTTATCCGCGCAGTAGATAGTGGTTAAATACAGATGAATTGTGGGTGCTAAGTGCTCTGTTAAGTATTACAATCATAGATCTGTGTCCCAGCTAAGGTTGTAGACACCTAAGTCCTGGAACCACCCCTGCCTCTACCTTGGGTGAGACTTCATCTGCTTCACATGTGTTTCCAAAAGGGCTAGTAGTTAGGGTTTTGTTGGTGCGTTGTTGTAGCATTGAACCCTGGTTCTACCCCTGTGACAACACTAAACACTCACCCAAGTAGAATTTCGCTCCACTGGTGATTCATCGGTCATCAACGCAACCTTCCCAATCTGCATCTATGTAGGAAATGAGTGATATATCCTTTCCTTTTGGATACCATAATCCAAACTCTTTTGTTCCTTTGAGATATCTAAAAATCCTCTTCACTACCAATACAGGTGATTCCTTTGGTGTTGCCTGAAATCATGCCACCTGTCCAATTACCTGCATTACATATGGTCTAGATGTTGTCACATATAGTAGGCTACCAATCATTGACATGTATTTCCTCTGATATATAGACTTTGAATCATCATCTTTTCTCAACTTGCAACTGGTTTGCATGGGAGTGATAACTGGTTTTCAATATTTCATTCCAAACCTATTTAGCATTTCTCTGATATACTTGGTTTGAGAAATAAAAATTCCTTGGTTTCTTTGACGTATCTAAATACCCAGAAAGAATATATCTCTCCATGTAATGACATTTCAAATTCATTTTGCATGTCCTTTGCAAATTTCAGGCTTAGCCTGTCATCAGTACTTCCAAAAATAATATCATCAACATAAACTTCAATTAATAAAATACTATCTTGAGTTACCTTTATTTAGAGGTTGTTGTCTACGCTTCCTTTTCTAAACCCTACCTACTATAGATATTTATCCAGTCTAGAGTACCATGCGATAAGATCCTATTTTAGACCATACAAGGCATTCTTTAATTTACACACATAATATGCATTCTCTGACAACTGAAATCCTTCTGGTTGTTCATTGTAGACTTATTCTTTAAGTTCCCCATTCCAAAAAGATGATTTTACGTCCATTTGATACACTTTAATTTTTTTGAATCATGCATAAGGTAAAAGAAATCATAATGTTTCCATTCTGGGAACTGGGGAAAATGTCTCTTCAAAGTTGATTCCTTCAACCTGTGCATATCATTTACATACCAATATAGATTTGTTCCTTGTAACCTGTCCATATTCATTCAATTTATTCATGTATATCCACTTTGTGTCGATCACATTCTTATCCTTTGGTCTTGGAACCAATTCCCAAGTGTCATTTTTCTTTGTTTGATCCAATTCTTCATCCATGTCCTTATTCCAAAATTCATCCTTGTTGGCCTCTTCAAAATAGGTTGGTTCAATCATAGATGAGAGTGTTAGGTGCATTTATTATGGTGAATAGATTCTTCTTCTAGTCTTAACTCTTGCATATTTGTTTCCAATAATATGATCTGAAGGATGACTCTTCCGTAATAGTCTACTAAGTGTCTTTGGAGGAACTTGCTAAACTTACTCTTCTACTTCTATCAGATCCTCTTCATATTCCCCTTCTACTTATTTTTCATCTTCTACTTCTTCTTCATAAAGTTGTTCCATTGATTCATTTTCTTCTTCCTTTAATTGTTTTCTACTTGTTTCATCAATTGTTACGTTGATGCTTTCAAAAAATTTATTCAATCTCAGATTGTAACACTTGTATTCTTTCTCTGTACTTGAGTAACCAACAAGTACTCCTTTGTCCACATGAGAGTCAAACTTTCCCATTCTTCCATATTATCTTTTGATGTAGCATTTGATTCCAAAAACTCTGAAGTGCTTCCTGTTGGCCCTTGGTTATGGAATAAAGAGAATATCAAGGAAGAAAAGGGAGCAAGCGAACTTCGTGGAAGACGCAGTGACTGTTATTGGGTCAAAGTGAGCAAAAGAGCAGAAAAGATGGAGCGAAGCCTGATAAAGAAATATATTGGAAGAGGAGATCAAGAATGACAAGTCAACAAGGAACAAATATCATGGACAACTCAGCAAGAGGAAAAAGATATTGATGGATGATTTGGAGCACCATGCAAGAAGGAAAGAAAGATAGGCTTCTGAAGCCCTAAAAATATGGGTCAAGTTGACCTAGGGTTTTAGACACCTAGGGTTTTGGTATCTAGGGTTTTGGACACCTAGGTTTTGGCCTAAGGCTATCGATGAGCTATTGTAATGTATAAATAGAGGTATAAAGGGCCTAGGTTGGGTTGGTACTTTGGGTTGGTAAGATAATTTTGTTATTGTTTCTGTTGGTATCAGGTGGTTGAGAGAGGAGTATTGTGTGAGAGAGAAGTGTTGAGTACAAGAGCCTTCTGGATTGTAATATCTTCAGATGGCTGCAAAGATCAAACCTATAGCTGGGTGCGCAGGGAGGGGAGAGAAAGAGAGGAGAAGAGAATATATTCTAGCTAAGAGAATAAATAAGAACTATATGCTTTAGTCAAATATAATATAGCACAGTTCTATGGATGTAGCCCTAGAGAGAGGGTGAACCATGTATATTTTGTGTTGTGTGTGATTGATCTTCTATCTCTGTCATTTATATACTGTGATTTCACTACTGCTTTATATTTGATAAGTATATGTGTATAATAGATCTAAGTTGATAAGTGATATATGAATGCTATGTTGTTCTTCTGTTAGATCCACTTGATATTCCCCTTGGTTGTAGAAATCTCTATCATGCAACCCCCTCATAACGTCTTTGGGTGAGATTGCATTTGCTTCAAAGGTGTTTCCGAAAGGGACAATAGTTAGGGCTTGTTGGTTCTCTCTTGGAGATGAACCCTGGGTCTGCCCCTGTACCAACAAATGGTTTCGTTGCCAGGACATGAATATTCTTGAGGGAATGTCAAGGTGGTTTCCATCAAAGATAGATATTCAAAAGTGGATAGAATATCAAGATAAGGAATTTGTTGAATCCTATAACAAGAACCATAATATTAGTTCAGAGGACTGGTTGGAGAAATATATCTTTACCGATATACAGATCTTCTTTAGAGGAATCCACCAAGAGCTATATCAGTGGCTAGCTAGATTAGTAGATACCCATTTTGAGATCTGATCTAGACTTCCTATGGTTTGCATGTTGGAGCTGATAAATAAGGTCAAAAGAGTTGATAACACCATATCACAAGTAGTAGACCACTAGTTTGATAGCACCATTGGAGGGTACATCACAGAGTATGTTGTTGATAGAGTAGAATCATATAGCCAAGCCGAGAGATATTTTTTCAAGGGACCTCAAGGGAAATTTTTTCATTTTATGAAGTTTCAAATCAAGTTGCTATTGCATGAGAAGAACATCTTGAAGACACAATAGATTAGTCGGATCAAGAATGGCTAATGTTCAAAAATTTAGACAGCGACAATGACACAGAAGATGGACATATGTGCAGTGGGAGAGTGTTCTGATAAGTCCACCTTGCAAACCTATTTAAGAATAACTATGGGGAGGAGGGTTTCTATAGTGGAGAAGAGGCAGATTTGATGGATGAAGAACATCTAGAACCCTCTAGGGAAGAGGAAGGAAAAGATGTAGAGCTTCACTGAGGAGAACCTGAAAATTCAGAAACTGCACAGACCATCGAAGTAAGTACTGTTATCCTTCCTGTTGATTCAGTATTAAGAAACCAGAGTAATCCCAGTCACCGGAGCATCCAAAGCACTGTCAATAGTAGTCCACCACATATTCAGTCAGGAACCCTAGGAAGATCTATGGTAGATGAGATGAGCCTCCCTATGTTTAGGGGAGATGGATCTGAAGATCCTGATCAACACTGGTTCCTGTGTGAACCTGTATGGAACATTAATAATGTCACAGATGAAGTTGTCAAAATAAATTAGTTCAATACAACTCTCAGATATCGTGCACTGAGTTGGTACATGAAACTTGTCCAAGGACTTGCACAACCTAAGCCATTGAATCAGATCAAGAATGTGATGATCATAGAATTAAAGAAACCTAAGTCAGAATCCCAATGTATCACAGAGTTGAAAGAGATCAAGAAGAATGTGGCTAAACCTATTTGGGAGTTTGATCAGAGATTCAAGACCTTAACAGGCTGATTGACTTTTCAGATCTCGGATGAATAGAACAAAGAATGGTTCATTGTTGCCCTCTTACCACACATCAGATTTCTTCTGATGCAACAAAAGATTTCTTCGTAGGATGAGGCATTGGAGATCACAATGAAGTTAGAATCATCCCCTATGGGAGAATCCAGCTCAGGTATGAGGCAGATCTTAAGCCATCTAACCAGTTTGTCTCTGCAGGTCGAAGATATGAAGAAAGACAAGGGAAAAGATAAAAGAGAAGACATATGGTGTGTCAGATGCAGATCATAAGGCCATGACAAGGAACATTGACCTCTATTCAATGAATACTTGGCTTCTGGAGCCCCGATCCCCTTGAAGCAAGTCACCTTACCCTGGTGCGAGGTATGCAAAAACAAACATTGTACTGGTGAGTGATATTATATGAAAAAGTATGTTCACACACCTACAAATTTGTATTGTACCTTCTGTAAGTCCATAAGACATGATGATAGGTATTTTAGGGCTTATGATCTCATGCATGAAAGGTCGAGAGACATATATAATATTTAAGGTGAAGTACAACAAGAAGGAAACACTACGCAGTACAACTCTCCAGGAAGATGAAACTTCAACCCTTGCAGTGGATTTAGAGGAAGAGGACAAGGAGGAGGAATGAGTCGAGGCAGAGTACAGATCATCGGTTATATCTGCACAAAAACAGGACACCTTGCAAGGTATTGTCAGAACCCTTGTACCACTTGCAACTATTGCATCTCATTTGACCATGTTATATAAGATTTTCTTGTGATGTTAGCTAAACTTTAGGAAATATGAGGACCTCAGCAGAACCCACAAGTGAAAATGATCTATGTTGAACCTCATGGAGAAGACCCTAGAGTCGTTTTTATAACCAGAGGAGGTGTTGTTACAGGAGAAGACAGACTGACACAAGGGAAGACCACAAAAGATTCAGGAATTAGGAAAGCTACAGAGAAGACCCAAACTTTTGATGCAAAGAAAGAAAGACAAATGTTTGAGGAAGAAAGAGTAGAGTTCATAGGAGACCAAGGTTGCTCATCGAAGACAAAACCAAAAGTAAGAGAGTATGGAATACCTCAGGCATTTTATCAGTCTTCTTTGCCAAGAGAAGGAAAAGAGATAAGCAATCTCATGGACTTCTTACATACTTGTATTAAGTTGATTCAATATGAAAGCGCTGTACAAGAATTACAAAATTTAATCAAACAATATGAGAAAGGAAAGATATACCCCTTACTGAATAGGGAAGTACACAAAATCAATCAGAAGAGAAGGACAAATAAGGAATTGCATTTGAATGCTCAAATAGGAGAGTATGAGATAGACTATGTGGTCCTCGACTTAGGGTCAGAGGTCAATGTCATGACGAATCAAACCTAGGCATAGATGGGAAAAACGAATTTGATATATTCCCCTATCAGGCTTAGGATGTCTAATCGACAAGATGTAAGCCCTTTTGGAATATTGGAACATGTCCCTATAGACATTGATGGAGTAAGAATGTTTGCATATTTTGAGGTAATTGAAATAGTTGATGACAATTTCCCTTACCCTACATTGTTAGGAATTGATTGGGCCTTCAATAACTCTATTGTTGTTGATTTAAAGAAAATACCTATGGCTTTTGAAAGAGATGGCCTTAGGGTCATCACACCATTAGATCCATATCAAGGTCAACGGTACATAGAACCTATAAAAGAAGAATATCACACATATCCACTAGAAAAAATATATAAACTAATAGCCAGACAACATGATTACATTAATCCTACATCCGATGGGAGTCTAATATGGAAAAGTGGCAACACGTTCTCATCATACTCCAAAGAAGCATTAGAGAACTTGCATAACCAGTTGTATGAGTTCTCTACAAGGAGATGTGCTTGATTAACCAGAGAAGTTCACTGGATCAACATGACAGTAAGTAACTTACCAACATTTGATGGTCTGAATCTGTTAGAAGCCTTCCTATCAGACTTCAAAGAAAATTTACCAACACAACAAATATTTTTGGCAATGGATGAGGCCTTGAAAGCCACACTAGCAAGATGGTGGAGGACACACAAAAGTAATATCACAGATTTCACATAATGTCGTACTTTGGTGACAATGAGGTTATTAGCACAACTCGGAAGATGCGAAGTAAGATACACAGGTCAAAGATTCCCAGAGGACCATGTGCGAAGCTACGAAGAGTCCTAGAGAAACATTCTGCAATAACAATGGGTGCAAAAATTCATTAACACGTTGGATACGACCCCTATCAACTGGTACCTGTTAGAAAAATAGGACCATGGAGCAATAAAATAAAACAAATGCGGAAACAAAACACAGAGGATACACAATACAAGAGAGACACAAATTTACGTGGTTCACCCAGTGTGGGCTATGTCCACTAGAGAAATTGCCAGGTCTTTCCTTTATTATTATCTATCAAATGAAGGGATAAAACCTACAGCAAAACCCGTTGTAACTTCCTCTTCTTTCTCTCATAGTATCCTATCTCAGAATACAATATTCGCCATCAAAAATAGCCGTAATACATTTCACTTATAAAAGAGGGTTGCCTTCTAGGGAAAAAACCCTAACATAATTTATACCATTAGATCTGCGACCTTATAATGAACGGTCCAGATTTACAATGAAATTACAATACCCCCCCTCTGCACTCCCCCGTGTGGAAGAGTGTACATACTTTTTGGGTGTAAATACTTCATGGGGTATAAACATGGCTGAAAGTAAAACACCTCTGAATCAGGAAGATAATCAAGCTCCACAACCAACAATCTCCCACTTGGAGACTGATCTCAACAAATCCACCACTATTTTATATGATGGACTCTGAACCTTCTTGGACCTGGAAAATTTCTCATCTTCATCTTCATTCTTGAAGACTAATTGAAACTGAGACGGAACTCAATTTCTCTTTGGTTACTCCCTTTGTTAACATGTCTGCAGGATTCTGGCTAGTGTGTATCTTTTCCAACTTCAAATGTCCATCTTCCAAGGTGGATCATATGAAGTGGTACCTCAACTATATATGCTTAGTCTTTGAATGAAAGGTTGAGTTATTTGCAAGATGAATTGCACTCTCACTATCATAGTACAACATGCTATTCTCCTACTTCTTTCCCAATTCCTCCATAAAACTTTGTAACCAAATCATCTCTTTACTAGCCTCTGTAGCAACAACATACTCTACCTCTGTTGTTGAAAGTGCAACAACCTTTTGCAGTTTTGAAATCCAACTTACTATTGTTCCACCTATAGTAAAAAAATACCATGTGGTGCTCCTCCTGCTGTCTTTATCACCTACCATATCTGAATCAACATATCCCTATAGAAAAGTGTCTGAACCTCCAAAACATAATGCATGAGTAGTAGTACCTCTCAAATACCTAAGAATCCACTTTACTACCTCCCAATGTTATTTACCTATATTGTTCATATACCTGCTCACAACTCCCACTGCATGTGCAATATCTGGTCTTGTGCAAACCATTGCATACATCAATCTGCCAACTGCTGATGAATAAGGGACCCTGGACATGTATTCTATCTCCTCCTATGTCTTGGGACACATTTCCTTAGTTAATTTGAAATGGCTAGCCAAAGGTGTACTAACTGGTTTTTCATTATGCATTCTAAACATCTCCAACATCTTCTCTGTGTACTCACCCTAAGACAATGTCAATTTGTGATTTTTTCTGTCTCTTGTTATTCTCATGCCAAGGATTTTCTCTGTAGCACCCAAATCCTTCATCGCAAATGAATTAGCTAATTTCTTCTTGAGCATATTTATATCTTGCATATTAGACCCTGCAAGAAGCATGTCATCTACATACAATAGCAAGATAATATAGCTTCCATTTTCTAGCCTTTTAAAATAAACACAGTGATCAGAATGACATCTACTATAACCCTGTTTTGTCATGAACCTGTCAAACTTCAAATACCACTGCCTTGGAGCTTTCTTTAGGCCATACAAGCTCTTCTTCAACCTGCATACCAAATTCTCCTTCCCTTTGACCTCATACCCCTGTGGTTGTTGCATATAAATCTCTTCCTCCAAATCCCCATGGAGAAAAGTTGTT
>ML779153.1:646217-656989 GCA_009831015.1 Picea engelmannii | reverse complement strand
ATAATCCCATAAGCGATAACCAAAATCATTAACACCATATCCAATAAAGGTACACTTCTTGGATTTTGCCTCAAGCTTTGTTCTATCTTATTTATCAATATGGACAAATGCTTCACAACCGAAAGTTTTCAAAAAAGAATAGTTTACCTTTTTTCCTGTCCATTCCTCCTTTGGAATTCTACCATCCAAAGAGCTTGAAGGTCCTCTATTTATTAAGTAAACAACAGTATCTATAACATCTACCCAGAACTGTAAGGGAAAACCAACATGGAATCTCATACTCCTTGCACACTCCATGATTGTCCTATTCATCCTTTCTGACACACCATTTTCTTGTGGTGTTCTTGGAACTGTCTTCTCTCTACAAATCCCATGGTATGAATAGTAATCATCAAACTCCTTGCTGCAATATTCACCTCCATTATCTGATCTGAGACACTTCAAACTTTTTCCTGTCTCATTCTCAGCTAAAGCTTTCCATTTCTTAAAAGTATCAAAAACATCAGATTTTTTTCGAATGCAATAAACCCAAGTTTTTCTAGTTGTGTCATCAATAAAAGTAACATAATAATGAGATCCACCAAGAGATGATACCTAAGCTAGTCCCCATACATCTGTATGCACAAGCTCTAACCTTTCATTCTTCTTTTCATTTCCAACTCTGAGAAATCTGACTCTCCTTTGCTTTCCATAAACACAATGCTCACAGAAGTCCAAATCAATTTGTTTAAGATCTGGCAACAAATTTCTTTTGTGAAGGATCTGCGTACCCTTCTCACTCATGTTTCCCAGGCTATTATGCCATAGTGTTGTATCCACTCTTGTAGAAGTTAAAGATATAGAAGAGTCAGTATTACCAGTACATAAATACAATGTACCTACCTTCTCTCCTTTTGCTATCACCAATGATCCTTTGATGAACTTCTACATCTTATCTATAAATATGGATATACAACCTTCACTTGCCAACTGTCCTGTTGAAATTAAAATTTTCCTTAAATCTAGAACATGTCTTAACTCTTTCAACAACCATTGGTTTCCATTGCATTTCTTTATTTTTACATTTCCCATTCCAACAATTTTTCATGGTGCATCATCACCCAAATGAACCTGTCCAAAATCACCTTGAACATAATCTGGAAAATGTTTCCTATGGGGTGTGGCATGAAAAGAAGCCCCTGAATCTACTACCCAAGACTCAGAAACATTATCTACAAAAATAATCAAAGCATCTTGTAACACATCACCTGTTACATTTGCTTCCTAATTTCTCTCCTATTGTTCATCTCTTTGTTTCTTTAGAGCTCTGTAGTCTTTCTTCAAATGTCCTTTCTTCCCACAATTCTAGCACTCTATCTTTCCAAGTCTGGATTTGGATATGCCCTTCCTAGAATTTCCGTGGTTCCCTAAGCCCTTTCCTCTAACCTTTTGTCTTCCCCTGTTCTCCATGTTCAATGCATTACCTGATGTCTCACCTGTGCTTTTCCGTCGCATTTCCTCACTAAGGATAACACCAACAAAATCATCAAATTTTAAAGTATTTGAACCATAGACAAAGTTACTTACAGCCATGACCAAGCGATTCCAACTTTCTGGCAATGAGCACAATATTAGAAGAGCCCTAACCTTATCATTAAAGTCCACTTTTATAGAACTTAGTTGATTAGTAACTGTATTAAATTCATTTAAATGATCTGCAACAGACCCACCTTCCGACATCTTCATATTAAATAATCTCTTCATTAGAAATACCTTATTGGACGTCGAGGGTTTTTCATACAATTTGGATAATGCATCCATCAAACCCTTCATTGTATTTTCTTTGAAAATATTGAAAGCCATCGACACTACCATGCTAAGCCATATCATTCCTAGGGCCTTTCTATCAAGAATCTCCCATTCTTTGTCCTTCATGGCCGTCGGCTTCTTTGCTACTCCACCTGATGGTAGGAATAGATCCCTCTGATATAAATAATCTTCCATCTGCATATTCCATAAATGGTAGTTTTGGCCGTTAAATTTCTCGACCCTAAACTTTCCATCTTCCGACATTTCTCCCACTCAAACCAGGAACCCTCTTTTCCTATGAGTTACCTTTCACTCTGATACCAGTTGTTAGAAAAACAGGACCGTAGAGCAATAAAATAAAAAAAATGCGGAAACAAAACACAAAAGATACACAATACAAGAGAGACACAGATTTACGTGGTTCACCCAGTGTGGGCTACGTCTACCAGAGAAATTGCCAGGTCCTTCCTTTATTATTATCCAGCAAATGAAGGGATACAACCTACAACAAAACCCAATGTAACTTCCTCTTCTTTCTCTCACAATCTCCTCTCTCAAAATACAATATTCTCCATCAAACATAGCCTCAATACATTTTGCTCATAAAAGAGGGTTTCCTTCTAGGGAAAAAACCCTAACATAATTTCTATTGTTAAATCTGTGACCTTATAATGAACAGTCCAGATTTACAATGAAATTTCATTATACTTTTACAAGGCAATTTTTCCTTTGGGGGCTTCACCCCTGAACCCCCGTTGGGGGCCCACTTGCCCCTAGACCGCCTAGCTAGGGGGATAACCCCCTCGGACCCCGCAGAGGGGATACCCCCCCTCTACACTCCCATGCGTGGAAGAGTGTACATAATTATGGGGTGTAAATACTTCATGGGGTATAAACATGGCTGAAAGTAAAAGACCTCTGAATCAGGAAGATATTTAGGCTCCAAAACTAATAGTAACTTCAAGTAGAGTTGTGCCTCATCACTACAGATTGGGAAGGTATGACTCAAAATTTTGTAACCACCTTCTTATTTGAAATTCAATATCCATCAGTAGATCAAGAATGAATAGATTGCACCTCTCCAGAAACTGCAAGGCTATTACAACATCAATGTCGATGAATATGATGATCTGAGGAAGGTGAACATCATAGAAACATAAGGACAAAGAGATGTGGAATGACTAGGAGTTGAGTTGCCATTCATTGGACAACCAATCAAGATTAAGAAATTTAATATTGGAACAGAGAAGACACCAAATTTTGCAAATGTTGGGGATTATTGGGATGTTGCTACCATTGATAAGATTATTGAGTTGTTGCATGAGTATCAGGACTTGTTTTTGACCAAGTTAACTGATATGAAGGGAATTAAAGGGCCTATGGGTGAGATGAGGATCCCTTTGAAACCAGATGCAAGACCAGTCAAACAGCGACCCTACAAGATGAACCCCAAATACAAAGAGAAAGTGAAGATTGAGCTTGACAGAATGCTGGAAGCAGGGATTATAGAACCTGTCGAAGAATTAGAGTGGATCAGCCCTATGGTGGTGTAAGACAAGAAGACAGGCAATATCAGGATCTGCGTAGATCTTAGGAAGCTAAATGATGCTTGTTTTCATGACCCCTTCCCTACACCATTCACTGAAAAAGTGTTAGATAATGTGGGAGGCCAGAAAGTATATTCTTTTACAAATGGATTTTCAGTATACCATCAGATCCGGATTGCCAAGGAGGACCTCCATAAGAACACATATTCCACAGAATGGGGATCCTACCAATATATAATGATTCCATTTGGATTGAATAATGCACCAACCATCTTTTCCAGGGTGGTCATTGAAGCATTCAAAGAATTTTTTCATAAATTTCTAGAAGCATATTTTGATGACTGGACCGTGTTTAGTTTGTTGAAAAATCGCATTGAATGTCTAATGATAATGTTGGATAAATGAAGGCAGTGTCAAATTTATTTGAACCTGAAGAAATGTATCTTCTTTTCACCATTTGGTGTGTTGTTAGGTCATATTGTATGCAAGAAAGGATTGATGGTAGATCCATCCAAGATCGCCATTATAGTTGATCTACCCCCTCCTACGTCAATCAAATAGTTGCACACTACGTTGGGACATACTAGCTATTACGGGAAGTTCATTAAGGGCTATGCTCAGATTACTATGCCCATGGAGAAACTGTTGAAGAAGGATTTCCAGTTTAGTTGTATAGAAGAATGTCAACAAATCTTTGACACACTGAAACAAAAGATGGTTAGTGTGCCTATTCTGGTTTTCCCAGATTGGAGAAAAAAATTTCATGGGCATGTCGATGCATCATCCATTGCATCGGGAGATGTGTTAGAACAACCAGGAATAGGAGACATTAACCACCCCTTATCCTTTTCTAGCAGGAAGATATCTATAGCTGAGATTAATTATACCACTACTAAAAGAGAGGGATTAGCCATGGTGTATGCACTGCAGAAATTTTTCCACTATTTGTTGGGGGGACACTTTAAAATGTTTACTGATCACTCCGTGCTAAAGTACCTCGTCAACAAGCTAGTGTTGGGGGGAAGAATATGCATATGGATGATACTTTTTCAAGAATATGATTTTGAGATCATAGTAAAGCCAAGGAGAATGAACAAAGGTCTTGACCACTTATCAAGGTTGGAACATGGAGAAGAGCCTAGTAATTTGGAAGATACACTACCAGATGCACAACTACTAGCCATTATAAATATCGATGACCACTTCACAGAGATAGTCCATTTCCTATCATCAGGAATGGCACTTATTTAGTACACTCTTCCACAGAAGAAACAACTAGCAGTGTAGGCTACATATTTCTCCCTTATAGCCGGACATCTATACAATATGAGATCGGATGAGATATTGCGAAGATGTGTTATGGAGGCAGAACGACCGCTACTCCTCACAGAAGCTCATGAAGGCATTGCGGGAGGAGATTATGCAGGGAAAACAATTATGTAGAAGGTTCTTAGAGCTGGCCTTTGGTGGCCTACCTTACATAGAGATGCTAAAGACTATGCAAGAGCCTGTGATGTATGCCATAGGGTTGGGAAACCATCCAGAAGAGATGAAATTCCATTGACACCACAAATGACCCTACAAGAAATCAAGAAATGGGCCATTGACTTTGTTGGACCTATAAACCCACCAGGAAAGCACACAGGAGAAAGGTACATAATTACAACAACAAAATACTTGACTAGATGGGTCGAAGCAAGAGAAGTCAAGGACTATAGTGCAACTACAACTACATCCTTCATATTTGATGAAATTGTAACTAGGTTTGGATGCCCAAAGATCCTTATGAGTGATAAAGGAACACATTTCATCAATAAGACAGTTGAAGCATTGAATGAAGAATTTCTAGTCCACCATTAGAAGAGCACGCCATACAATCCACAAGAAAATGGGATAGTTGAAGCATTCCACAAGATTTTGGAAACAACACTAACCAAGATTTGTAGTGTGAACAGGGATGATTGGGACTTAACAATACCGACATTGTTATGGGCCTATAGAACCACTTGCAAGAAGCTAACAATGCAGACCCCTTTTAAGTTGGTATATGGTCTTTAAGTTGTTTTTCCAATGGAATATTTGGTACCAAGCCTAAGAATTTTTTTCCTTTACAGATATGGATGACACGGGAGTTGTTCAATAGAGGCTTGCACAGCTGGTTGAATTGGAATAAGAAAAATTTATTGCAAGATTACATCAGCAGGTTCAAAAGGAAAGAGAGAAGGCCTATCGTGATAGGCACATCAAGAAGAAGGCATTCAAACAAGGTGATCTAGTTTTTGCGCCTCTTTTGTCACTTGAATGAGCAAAATAGAGGTGCTTACAAGCTTAGTTGGGTTATCTAAGCTATATAGCAGTAAAGGAAAGGGTTAGAAAAATAAACATAAAAGACTAAGCTAAGAATTAAACTAGGAAAGGAAAGAACAACTAAACTATTGAGCATAAGGACATAAGAACAAGAAACAAACAAGACTCATGTCACCAATGGAAAGGATTGTATTAGTGAAAAGAAAACACTGAGAAGAAAGGGGACTTTGGGTCCCTTCTTCTTCCAAGGGAGGGCTCTTGGACCCCCAATATTAATCTCTTCTTACAACTTGAAAAATTGAAGGAAATGGTGAAAGAATCCCAATCTAACCCACTCAAAAGGTGATGTGGATTGCCCAAATGGAATGGTGCTAGTATGTTGTTGATGAGAAAAGAGGATTCCATAAGAGAATAGCAGCATCATAACCTTGCAAATGAATTCCTTGAAAATGTAGTGCACCCATGGCCTTGTTTTATAGCACCACTTTGAGGTATTGTGCAACCAACTTTTAGTGTGAAAAGGGGTTGTTTAGGGAACCTTTAGGTCTTTGACCAGCCACCCAACTGCATCCAACCGAGATTTGGATGTCAAATCGACTTGGAAGATGAACCACAAGTGGGTGGGAGGCTGACCAACCTCATAAATGCACCATTCTCAGGTGTGCGTGGATTTTAGCATCCACAGTCGCGAATCGTGTGCATGTGCACTTTTCCTGCGTTTCTGGATGGCGCATGTTCATGCGCGCCCTGTGTAGTCATAGAGCATCTTGATTTTATAACTGGTTGTATAGTTTTGGACCTTTTGGAAATGCTTTTTTTTGGTAATTTTGGTCCATGGGTGGACTCATAGCTATTTGAAGATGTTGGATTCCTGTAACCATTTGTGAACAAAATTTCAGTGATAACAGATGCCCCATGATGGATGAGGTTAGGAGCATACAGATAGCCGAAATTCATCAATGTTTCTTATACTGAGAGTATCATTGTAATAAAGAGTGATAGTGAGAGTATTGAGAGTGACCCGTTGGAAGGAGAAGGGAACCTGTAGGACCCAACCTTTCACAAGGTGTGTAAAATAAATTGTGTACAAACGAGGCAGGCATGCCCCATTATCGTGTCATGTAACTAAAAAAAAAGGGTTTTGTACAGTAACAGAAACTATGTGTTGATGTAGACAACTACAGCGCCCTCAGGGGAGGTTTTGATAAAGGCAGAGGAAAATTTTGATGAGGAACATACTTTGAACAGTAGGAAATGACATCAGTAATAAGTATCATGGATTCTGTGGGTGTTGATAGCCCAGCAAAGTTCAGAGGTTTTTGGAAAATATAAGAAACAACTGCAATAGTCACAAAGTAAGACCCACCGTAACATGAGAGTGTTAAAGTCGAATGTTATGGAGGTCAATAACAACAAGGAGCACTTATAGGTCTCCCTGTTCCATATGAGACTTCTCATTGTAAAAGTAATGAGAGTCAAGATACTATCACCCTTCTAGAAACTATGTTGATGTCGACAAAAAGGGAGATGCGACTCCAAGAAGAAAATGGATTCGTGAAATCCACTAGGTGAGGTCGGGAACTGAGGAGGTACATGGATGAATTCAAGCTGCATGGAGACTCAAGAATGCCCTTGGTTGGGGATATATGCAAATTTATGTGGCTACAACCATTTAATGAGGTCGAGTGTCAAGGGGGGACAACAAGACGTGGGATAAGTTGTGCCAGAGGTGGGACAAAGTGAACAAAATCAAAGAGAAGAGGTAGGTGTCCTGTGGGATACTCGGAGTTTATGAATGATGTCAACAAGAGTAGATGATAAGGAATTCCCCAACCAAGGGAAACATGGGTTGCGTTTGCCAAGAAGGTCGCCAAAGGTGATGACAAAAAGTTATGTAAAATGCTAGAAACAACGACTCAATTACAAAAAGAATTGAAAAATCAGTGGGGATAATAATGCAGATATAGAAACGGGTGCCCCAGTGTAAGATGGCTTGGCCTGAGGATGGTGCAAGTTGGTGTAAAAAAAAAGTGGAGGGTTGGGGCCCCATAGGTGGGTTTCTGTAGTAGGGCAATGTATGAAGGGAAATATTAATATGGGAAAACCAGCGGTGGATGAAATGGATGGTAAATAATGTTGCGGGAGTGCAGTCAAAATAATCCGTGACGAAGTTCCCTGGGAGTCCATTGGGTAGGCTAGAAAAATGAGGATAAGGAATATGTGGCTGATTCGAGACATGATGTAAGACTATAGGGACTCCCATCCATAAAGGTTGAAAACAACATGAGTTTCAAAGTGCCAAGGGGGATATGAATGGGATAACTCATGTGGGGGAGAGTGCTACTAGGTGACAATACCCAAAATGCAATGGAGGTGACAGTATTGCAGAGCCGGATATACGGACCCTAAAGGAAAATTTTAGAGGGTGTGATTGGAGATGCAATTCAGATTCAGAGGGAATGATTACATTTCAGTGTTGATTATATACCTAAAGGTGTCACGATGGTGTGTGATGACCAAGTACATGCACACATGACAACCAAATACCCGGCGTGAACAATATCTGAAGATAATTGATCATATAATCATTTGTTTGATAATTCTGAACATGAGCATGCATACCTGGATGGGGTATGGAAAAATATCTCCCCGAGGAATAAGGATAAAGGATAGCCTGGGGATTTTCTTGATGTAGAGGATGGGGTGTTGATCCCATGGCTGAAGACGGATCGAAAAACGGACACCTGGAGCTCCCATAATGGGGTCTGGAAGTTTGGCTAAAAGGACTATATATAGTTGTAGGGCCCACATTGCCACCTCATTTGTACTTGCTATTAGAGTGATTGGATGAGAGATATTCAGAGGATATTTGGAGATTTCGAGAGAACGAGGCAGCCAATTCAGGACCAAAGAGCTTCATGTTAGTTGTCTTATCATCTTGCATAGAATTAGGTTTTCTATTTTTGGGCAGGGCCTGTACAGAGGGCCGTAAATGAGGTTTTGTGGGTGTGGCCCCCCTAGTGCATTGGTGATCGAGAAATATATGCACATGGGTGCACGCTTGTTTTGCGGATATCCGTGCGCGGGGGTTCCCTAATGCGGGAAATAGGTGCGTATGGTATGCACACCTTTAAGATAAACAATTGTGCATGAGTGTGAAACTGTGTAGTGAACATGCATGCTATGATGCGTGCTTGTATATGTGACAGGGGTGCATGAAAGCACCTCTGTATGGCCGACAGATGCGTATATGTGCACACCTGTGGGATGAACAGGCGTGCATGTGTGCGTGCATGTGGGATGAACAGGCGCGCATGTGTGCGTGCCTGTGAGATGAACAGGTGCGCATGTGTGCATGCCTATGGGGTTAGCAAGTGTGCATGTGTGTGTGCCTATGGGGTTAAACAACCGCACCTGGGGGGTAAAGATGACGGGTGAAAATTTGTCTTTTTTGGAGATGTTAATGTCTTTATATTTGAGATGGCTAATTGAGAACTAGATTATGTGGTTGCAGGTGATCATTTGGATGATGCCACTTCATTGGAGAGAGAGGGATTGGTCACAACTCAAGGAGGCTGTGGCCATTGAAGAACCGATGGTTCATGACACTTTGGCAACTTGTGGGTTGTTGAAGTTCTTTGAGAGCCCCTTGATACGGGCCCATGAGTACCTCCTATAGTTCTTGATTCAGATGCGGAGTTCGGATCTGCATTTTTTTATGGTGCGGGGTGAGAAACTGGCCTTCACTACGGTGGAGGATGTATATTTTCTGACTGGGATCCCTTTTCGGGGAACACCCTTACCGACGAAGCCCATATTACCTAGGGATGGGAAATTGGCTACCTTAGGACAGAGGTACTATATGAGGGATGATTTTATGTCGGGCTCCATGGTGAGTATCGGGGCTATGGATGCCCTAGTTCATCACTCTATAGCAACGATGGTTGTGAGGGTATATGGGTCCCTCATGACTCAGTGGATCAGTGGTGGTCAGCTGAGTATTATGGGGAGGGCACTGGCAAGAGAGCATTTTGCCTGGGGCTTGACACAGCATGCCAAGATGGTAGGGCAGCTCAACAGGTGTCGGGTTGTAGACTCAGAGGAGTTCTCTTTTGGGTCCATTTTGGTTGCATGGCTTTTGGAGAGGGTGTCGATGTTGCGCCCTAGAGTGTTATTGGGCACACCTAGTGCGCGAGAGCTACGACTGATGCAGTGTTCTAGGATTTTGATTCACCATGGTGGTGGGGAGGGTGGCCATTATTTCATGGCCGAGGCTGCACAGGTGTGGTGACAGATGTCGCAGATCATACTGTAGTATCCGTACTGTGGGGTGGACTTCTGGGGTGATCCAGATATGGTGTTACCTCCAGGAGAGGTGTTCGACCGCCGAGGTATGATGTGATTTTTTGATGTTTTGATATTTAAATAGTATAACATGTGTATTATGTATAGATGGATGTTGATTCTATCCTTTGTTTGTTTGTATGTGTAGATGTGGGACCTCGTGGACGTGAGATTGAATTGGTTAGAGCATCGGCTCGTCAGGGGCCGGTGAGGCCTCCATAGTGAGAGCTGCGGGCAGGAGAGAGATGAAGACACTAGGATGTTGAGGCGATACTAGCTAGTGATGAGAGAGTGGCTAGGAGACGTCATTTCGATGACCCTAGTGGAGGGCCATCACATGCTCCTCTGGCCGAGGTCGGGGGAGATTTTGAGGATATTCACGACCGCTTGGAGGCAATGCTACAGAGAGTACCTGAGGGCATGTGGTCACATATCCAAGATGAGGGAATCCTAGAGTAGTGTGTGGGGTTCCATTGATGTGGCAGACCATGGTTCAGTGAGAAATAGTAGTAGGTGTTGCGATGACTGGGCGGTTACCTCTAGGTCCGGAGGGACCGATAGTGGGTGGGGCACCACCTCAAGAGGGAGGTCTAGGTGGTGGTGCTCTAGAGGAACCATGAGTGTCTCTGTGTATATTTTTGTATATTATATAGGCTGGTGAGCCCATTTGGTGTGGTGACACCAGTTTTGTACCGAGGTGGTTCACTGGCCTACTGATTTTGTACAAGATGTACTCTATTTTGTGTAAACATTTTGATGGCACTTTTGACTGATATATATATATAT
>ML779153.1:622383-633379 GCA_009831015.1 Picea engelmannii | reverse complement strand
GTGAGGAGGAGACTCAGTGGCCTAGGCACCCCCACTAGGTCATAGTCTCACACTGAAGGGGGGAAATTCAAGAAGTTAAAAGTTATATTTTTAAGTTGACTTAAGAAAGGGAAAGGATAAAGGAGTAATAGATAACTCAACAGAAGAATAGAAGACTAACCCTGGGAGTTAACCTAACTCAACAGAGAATTAGAAGAAAAAGTATAAGTAAGAGGCTGGGGTGCACCTATTATTCATTCTGGTTTTGGATTAGAATTTGCTATTGCTCTTGAGCATTCAATTTGGGGGTTTGCTGTACAAACCTTTGGGAGCAACTCAATGGTGAAATATCCACTCACCTTGTTCCACAGCTTGGTCTCGGGGATGAAAGAATCCTCCACACCATTCTAGTACTAGAGCCAGTTTATCGAGGGAGGTTCGATCCAGCTTATCCTGAGGGCCTAGGGCCATTCCGACAGTTGGGTTTTGTTTGTAGGGGCAGGACCATCAGTTTGAGGGATTTTCTGGAGGGTTATCATCATTCTACATTTGTCTGTAGATTGGGATGTCTTGGAGCCATAGGGGACATCCTGTGATTCAGTAAAACTCAGATCTAGGGAGATCTGCTTGAGATCTGAGCCTGAAAATTCTCCCACGGGATTCTCATAGCCCGATCTATATTCTTGGATATTTTCAGAGAAATTGGAGGCCTCCTTCCCTGCTAGGGTTTCAGTCATCCAGTGGGGCGCACCATTCAGTGGAGATTTAAGATCTACAGTGATTGAGAGGGATCTTGGAGATTCGGGCACCTGGGTTGTTCTTACCATCACCCGATCTATATTCTTGGAGAGTTTTAGATCATTTGGAGATCTCCTTCATCAGGGTCAATCTAGCTAGGGTTTCAATCATCCAGTGGGGCACACCATTCAATGGCGAATTCAGATCTACGGAGTTTGAGAGTGGATTTGGGAATTTGGGCATCTGGGTTTTCCTTGCAGTTGCCCGATCTATCATTTGGCATCTTTCTCGGGATGATTGGACACTTTTGGTAGTAGGGCATAATTATTCAGGGCTTCAGCATTCTATCAGGACGTGGCAGATCTGCTTGATTTAGTCTTCATTGTATATCCAGCCTTTGGAGGCTCATTTTGTATTGTCGGGAGCATTTGTAGCAGCTCATATCTATTTCTTGTACGACCATCTGAGGTTTATGCCAGATCGACCCTCTATTGTATTAATATTACATTTCTCATAATAAAAAGGTCAGATCTTTGATTGTGCTTCTACATCTTGAATATATTGTGATCTCCATGTGTTGATGAATCTTGTATGCACTTAAAAACTCAATAAATTAGTAGTAGTTAGTGATTCCAAGAAAGAATTTGGCTTGGGATCATTACAGAGGGATCATCAAACGGGGTCCCGTTGGTGTTGGGATTGTTTCTGGGGTAATGGGAAGAGACTCAGAGGGTGCACGGTATTGATGAATACATGTTTCTAGAACTTATTCCTCACTAGTGAGGAGGATAGTACGATCTGCGGGATTGCTTGGATTGAGATACTGTCCCAACTGTAGTGGGGTGGGCTGCATGTCCTCTTGTGTGTTCATCACTCCTTGGTGTGGAATGGGGTTCTATAGCATGACTGGGGGTGGTTGTTTCACATATTGTTGTGGGGCATGCTGAGGGGTAGGCAGTGCTAGAGGATGAGGTCCATTCACTGAGTCTTTCATCTGTTTAAAATCAACAATTTGGGGGAAATGATGAGTATAATGTATGAACTCACTGCAAAGGGCATGGGGAAAGTTGGTTCAAAGGTTATTGTTAATCTTCCCTTGACATCTATTGTTGTTTCCCCCTAGGGGTTATGAGTCCCTTGGTTCTGGTTTCCCCCAATAGGTTGGTTCTGTTGGGGGTGATTTCCTCCTTGACCTAGGTTGTTATTGTTCTAGTTTTTTCCTTTCTTTTTGGCATTATTCGACTAATGGGTTGGATTTTCCATATTCAGTTGTTCAAAATTTTGATATTGTTGAATGGGAGAGGTTTGAACAAAATTAACCCCAGCTTGAGGGTGTCCTTGTGGTGGAGCCATGGGCTGTGGAGGGCCAGGAAATGGAAAGTATGGATTATGTTGTAGTAATAATCTGTAAGGTACATAGGAAGGCATAACGCTTTCTCTAGTACTTAGAGTATAAGCTGAGGTAGAGATAGTACCAAAACTTGTTTGGATAGGTGGGCGTATTGTGGGTGTCGGCAGTGGCCCACTGATGGGTGAAGGAAGGGAAACAGGCTATGGTTGTTGATAAGGGGGTGGAGGATAATAATGGGTTCCTCCATATGCCAGTGCATATTGAGGTGTGCCATACATTGGTGGTTGTTGGGGTTGTGGATTGTGGTGTGTGGTGTTACCAATCAATCTGTCTACTGAGTGAGACATCCTGGGTTTATCTTGGCCAAATGGCACGGGTTATGGGAGATCAAGAAGTATTTTGTATAAGTACCTTGATTGTGAATAGATGAGGTCGTATTGTTGAGCCTTACTGATGGATTCTTCTTCAGATTGAGGGAAGGTGGAAGCCACATCTTTACCGAGGAGAGAGACAAGTGATCTGAGAAACCAATCAAGACTTTATTGTTTGGTGGTTTCTTCTTTACACAAACTATGTCGTCGACGTCACTCATGAATGTGATCAGTGATATGTGTGGTTGAGGTTTGTTTAAAATTAGAGAGTAGTTCAAGACCATTGTCATGGCAGATTGGTAATTGGAAGAAGGTCAAAAATGCTTTGGCCAAGGACTCAAAAGTCGCATGGGACCCTGATTTTTTGTCTACATACCATTTGGTTGATGGGCTAGTGAGTGTGCATTGAAATAATTGTAGTTGTATGGAATCATCCATAATGCTGTTGGAAGAGCACCATAAGTGGAAATTCATGACATGGTTGGTAGGGTCATCTCCTGCCTTTCCTTCAAACTTGGGGATATCTGAAGGTAGTTTGGTGGGCATTGCAGGCCATGTGGGGTTATGCAATATAGGATCATTTGTGATTTTTCTTAGATCTGGTATGTTGAGAGAGGCCAAATATGGCATATGGAGTGGTGGTGGAGGATTAGTTCCAGCCATGGTGTGAGTATTTTGTGAACCTGACCCTTGAGGGGGACTAGGTGGGTTTGTACTTCCCCCTTGAGAGGAAGTTTCCCTCCTGCTTCCGTGTAAAGGAGAGCGAATGGATGGTAGAACTTGGGAATTGGACCCAAGTAAGGTGGAACCAAGCAAAGAAGATCTAAAGATAGTGGCACTCACAAGAGTGTGGGAATGTGGAGCCGATGAGTTGGCAAGACTAGGAACTCCTCCTAGAATAGGTTGGAGGTTTAGAAAGTGTCTGGAACGACGGGGGTTCTGTGGGTCCCCTATGATGTTTGATTAGCTGAGTGGATGTGTGTGAATGGTGGTGAGAGTAACAAATAAACAAGAGCCTTTGTTGCAATTTTTGAACTTTACACGATCTTTACATGATATATATCTAAATCAAATGTAATCAGAAGTGCATCATACATAAATTGTTTTGATAAAGAAGCATATATGTGGATAGATGGGTTTTGTCTATGTGGGGAATCAACGAAAACAAATGCTCGTGTCCTAAAAGACGTAACATCCTTCATCTCAAATAGCATTGGACCTTCCAATAGTACTCAATAGTGGGGTCTGAAGCCATCGGAAGAGGAACTAGTGAAGGATGAAGCAATCAGTTATAATGAGGGGTAGTGGGGGCATATCCTGAAAGAACTGGCGATATTTCCCAATAGACACACAAAATTTGATCAAGGTACAATTGCAGCCCACAATTTCCACCTAGGTAGATGTCCTAATTTTTTGTCACTAGGTACCTTGGTCAAAGTGCGGCATTTAGATTTTCGGCCTCAGAAATGGGTCACTGGCTAGATCTTGTCCAAGAGGTGGGTGCCTCAAGGGGGGATGCATAGAAAAATTGGACCTCAGCCTTCAAACCTTCATGGATATCTCCCTGCCTTATGGTGTTAGGAACACTTGACTTGGAGGATTTAAAGTTCCCTATTTGACAACTTTTATTGTTTTGAAAATGTGATAACCAAATAAAGGGGAGTTATTTGGATGACTATCCCCAAAATCCTACCTAATCTAAAAGATTTCTTTTGTCACCTCATGTGGAGGAAAACTTAGTGAGTTTTTAGAAAAAATTTAGATGTGATTGTGTGAGAGATTGGGAGTGTGAGCCAATCTCGTTGAAATTAAGTGGGAGTGGATAGTTTCGTCAAGAAAAGGGTGGGGTGTTTCAGAATCCTTTTGGAGGAAACTTACTTCAACCTCCACATTTCGAGATGAAAAATATGTGAGTGATAAGTGAATTTGTGTGTGAACAAGTGAAAGTGTGCCAATTTTTAATAATTTAGGTTTCACCTTGCTGTATGTGGACTTTGCTTGGTCCTTACCAGTGTTGATTACCTAAGTTACTATGTGTCATTGGTATAGCCTTGTAGAATTCAAAAGTCCCTAGGAAACTAGCATGTGGACATGTGGGTCCTTTACTATTCCTTTAACTCCCTGATGTGATTTAATCTAAGAAAGATTTGAAACTATCCTAGATTGTGATCATGTGGGCATGTATGGGCTCGTTACAAAACCTTTAAACATCCCTACTGATTTAATCTAAGAAAGTAAATTTCAACACTATCCTATCTTTGTAGCATGTGGGCATGTATGGGCCCATTACAATCTTGAGATGTGTTTGAAAAATAAACTAAGAGGAGTCCTGAGGGGGCTGTTGTCCTCTCCTAAAGGTTTAGTCTTTTTAAGGGAGATGAAATTGTCCTACAACATTTTTCTAATTCTCAAGATCACTTTGAAGCACGAGAGAAGAGTATACTCAACGATTGTTATCCAATTTCTGGTCCCAATGAAAGTTTTATGTGATTACAAATGATTCCAACTTATACTCTTAGTCAAAGTAGGCTATCCACGTGGAAAAATGAAAGCAAAAGAGGGAATGATGATTTTAAATCCCCTAAGTGCCTATGTGTTTTGAATAATCCATTTATATGGAGAGGGAACTAAGTGTAGTGCATATTACAACATGCATGGAATCATTTTTAAGAGGGCTAGGGGCCTTCCACAAATCACAAAAAGGCTTACAATGTGTATTTTTCTGCATAGGTGCATGGGTCTCAAAGTAGACAGAGGCGCACTGGGTGCCAATGCGCGAACTGAAAAAGACTTTTGGGCACAGGTATGTGGAAGGTGTTGAGTAACATAGTAATTTTGGTGTACGTGCGCACAATTCACGACTGTGGGCCAATAAACCCATGCACAACTGTCACACAGCTGTGAAGAAAATTCTAGATGGAATTCTCTCAACTCAACATTGAATTGGATGTTTTACAGGTTGGCTTGGGCCGGTTATGGTACCTACAGGTTAAATAAACAGAAAGAAGAGCCAGAATAACCCAAATGGGGTAGGAAATTGATACCTTTCCCTAGTGGAGTCGCCAATCTGTTGCACCTCTTTTGTCACCTGAACGAGAAAAACAGAGGTTCTTACAAGCTTAGTTGGGTTAGCTAAGCTAGACAACAGTAAAGGAAAGGGTTAGAAAAATAAACATAAAAGACTAAGCTAAGAATTAAACTAGGAAAGGAAAGAACAACTAAACTATTGAGTATAAGGACATAAGAACAAGAAACAAACAAGACTCATGTCACCAATGGAAAGGATTGTATTAGTGAAAATAAAACATCGAGAAGAAAGGGGACTTTGGGTCCCTTCTTCCTTCAAGGGAGGGCTCTTGGACCCCCAATATTAAGCTCTTCTTACAACTTGAAAACTTGAAAGAAATGGTGAAAGAATCCCAAGCTAACCCACTCAAAAGGTGACGTGGATTGCTCAAATGGAATGGTGCTAGTATGTTGTTGATGAGAAACGAGGATTCCCCAAGAGAATAGAAACAACACAACCTTGCAAATGAATTCCTTGAAAATGCAGCGCACACATGGCCTTGTTTTATAGCACCACTTTGAGGTATTGTGCAACCAACTTTTAGTGTGAAAAGGGGATATTTAGGGAACCTTTAGGTCTTTGATCACCCACCTAGCCAGATCCAACCGATATTTGGATGTCAAATCAACATGGAAGTTGAAACAGAAGTGGGTGGGAGGCCAAACAACCTCATAAATGTGTTGTTCTCAGGTGTGCATGGCTTTTAACATCCACATTCATGCATCATGTGCATGTGCGCTTTTCCTATGTTTGTGGATGGCGCATGTGCATGTGCGCCCTGTGTAGTCATAACGCATCTTGATTTTATAACTGGTTGTATAGTTTTGGACCTTTTGGAAATGCTTTTTTCTGGTAATTTTGGTCCATGGGTGGACTCATAGTTGTTTGAAGATGCTGGATTCCTGTAACCATTTGCGGATGAAATTTTAGTGATAACACTAGTACTGGTATATGACATCAAGTTCAAAAAACATCCTAGGAAGTTCAAAACACATTATCTAGGGCCATACGAGATCGCTTATGTTACAAAGGGAGGATGTATGCAATTGAAGACTCTGAACGGGGAGTGGAAGGAAGGATTAGTGAATGGGAACCGACTGAAGTTGTACTACGACAACTAGTTGCCTCACAGCTCTCAGTGAAAGCATGAAGAAAAGGGTATAGTTACTAGGTGTATTTGAAATTGGGTACTAGACACAGAAAATATAGTCTGAACAAGGGAGGAAAAGGAGGCATCAAGAAGAAAGAAGAGGCTACATTGCGCAGTCTAGAGTCGAAGTAAAATATGAAGCTCATATCTGACGTGCCTCGGGACGATTCATAGGTGAGTATTGGGGGCTTGTTGGCCCTTGGTTATGGAAGCAAGCGAATATCAAGGAAGAAAAGGGAGCAAGCAAACTTTTCGGAAGACACAGTGACTATTATTGGGTTGAAGTGAGCAAAAGAGTAGAAAAGATGAAGCGAAGCCCAAGAAAGCAATCCATTGGAAGAGGAGATCGAGAATGACAAGTCAACAAGGAAGATGGATCATGGAAAACTCATCAAGAGGAAAACATTACCGATGGATTCTTTGGAGCACCACATGAGAAAGAAGGAAAGACAGGCTAGAAAATCCCTAAAAATATGGGTCAAGTTGACCTAGGGTTTAAGACACCTAGGGTTTTGGTATCTAGGGTTTTGGACACCTAGGTTTCGGCCTAAAGCTGTCAGTGAGCTATTGCAATGTATAAATAGAGGTCTAAAGGGACTAGGTTGGGTTGGTACTTTGGGTTGGTAAGATAATGTTGTTATTGTTGTTGTTGGTATTGAGTGGTTGAGAGAGGAGTATTGTGTGTGAGAGAAGTGTTGAGTACAAGAGCCTTCTGGATTGTAATATCTTCAGCTGGGTGCAAAGATCAACTCTGTAGCTGGGTGCGCAGGGAGGGGAGAGAAAGAGAGGAGAAGAGAATATATGCTAGCTAAGAGTGCAGATAAGAACCGTATTCTTTACTCAAATATAATATATCACAGTTCTGTGGACATATCCCTAGAGAGAGGGTGAACCATGTATATTTTGTGTTGTGTGTGATTGATCTTCTATCTATCATTGATATACTATGATTGCATTACTGCTTTATATCTTATAAGTAGATGTGCAAAATAGATCTAATTTTATAAGTGATATATGAATGTTATGTTGTTCTTGTGTTATATCCACTTGATATTCCCCTTGGTTGTAGACATATTTGTCATGCAAACCCCTCACAACTGTTTTGAGTGAGACTACATATGCTTCGCAGGTGTTGCTAAAAGGGCCAATAGTTAGGGCTTGTTGGTGCACTCTTGGATATGAACCCTGGGTCTGCCCCTGTGCCAACACTTCTGTTGTTGGGAAATTATACCCTACAGACTAACAAGCTAGGGCTTAAACTTGCATGCATATCATGACCCTTAAGAAAATACTTTTAACCTTCTACCCCAAACCTAAAACCCTTTTTCACATGCAAACATGGAAAGAACCAACTAACCTTTTTATCGAAGGTTGGTGTAGATCCTCCGTTGTGATTTATCTCCTAGCTCCTGCTGCTCCTTCCAAAGACGATTCTGCAATCAAGACAAAAACAATACGCATGCATGCTATTGTTCTACTAGAGGGTTAGAGATTAAACATAAATCAAATGAAACACATAAGATTCGTGCATTTGGGACGGGAAAAGTATCTTTTTATTAATCTCAAGATGAATCAACTTATAATGATTATAGAGACCAGCCACCATTCCTTGATCCTGATCCTGGGATCCTCCTCTTCTTTGTCCTCCAACTGCTTTGCTTGAATTCTCCTAAAGCTTGAGAAAAGGATAAAGGGTTGGGACAAAACGGATTCGGCAATTGGGCAGAGTTTCTTTGCTATGATTTTCCTCCTTTGAATAGTACCCCTACCCCTTCTTTTATAGGCTAGAAGGAGCTAGGGTTTTAGGTGAATTCTCGGCCATGCATGGCTAGGAGTTCCAGTTAACTGACCCAAAGATTTTCGTTCCATTGGCAACTTTCCTAATTTTGTGCTTTGTTAGGTAAATGCGGGCTGTAGTGGGCCAACCAGCGTTCCAACGCGCCCAGTAGTGATCCTGACAGCATTCCAAAGCGCCCAGTAATGGGTTAGGGCACGGGTTACTTGTTTTAAGAGGTTTTTTAAGAGTCTGTTCAGCATGGCTTTGGCAATGAAGGGAAATGAGTTGGCCTAATGCCAGGTAAGCATGGATGGTGAAATTTAGGGTTATAACAAATGCCCCCTAATGTGTGAGGTCATAAGAGCATCTGATGGCTGAAATACATTACCAATTCTTTACCAATCTGTACTGATATGCTGAATGAGTGAGCCCAGGAATCAGGAATCAGGAGGTACCGTCTGCAAAAAATATCACATGTCTCACCGAGGTGGGCATACCCATGGTTGGGATAAATCAGAACCATGGCTACCAATCAAATACATTGTAGATCCATGTCAAATAACTGTAAAGAGTATCCACGAATAATACACAGCGGAGCTACATCTCAAAATCAGAAAGATATACATATAAAGTATCCATATCTCAGAAGCTAATTTGGCCTGATGGTTGTACTTCAGAGCTCGAGAAACAACTTCAAAATCTTCTAAAACTCGGGTAGGAGTGTAATATGAGTGTACGACTGCACTACCTAGAGGTCTTCGATGGCTCATCGGTTGTGGACTTGATAATCTTGATGATTAGACTGAAGGCTTCAGTGATTTCGAACAAAGACTTGATTGGACATTCAGGATGGCCGGGTATGCGGACAAGAGACATATTGCAGAGGGGTCGACTCAGGCTAAGTGACAAACTTCCCTTGGACAATAGCACGACAAGTGATAAGACTCAGGCAGCATATCTATTAATCATAAGTCTACGAAGCAGGAGGCAACGCAAACTCTCCATATGTTTGGAAGAGTAACCAAACGGTGGAGGACACAACTCAATATAGTGAGCAAAGCTTCCTAAGGTCGTACTACATCCCAAAGTCTGATGAATCAAATGGAAAGATGTGCTTTATCCAAAGGCGACTCATAATGTTGCCAATAAAGAAAATACTTTTCCCATCCTCTTTTTGGGGTATATTTGATTTTTTTGTTCTTTTTTATGATTTTGAAAAAGAATAAACGAATATTATGTTACAGTGGAGGAACAAGTACAACAAACATACAAGCTCAAAGCACAAGGACAAGACTGATGTCCTAGGGAAATGATACTCGAGAAAAATCCTCCATTGGCCAAAGGTGTTAATACACAAAGGCAAATTGTTACTAGACTAGTGGGTAAGGTATGCAAATGCAGTTGATAGAACACGCAATGGTAACGTCCTTCGATGTAAGTTTAACGAGCCCAAAGAAGGGAAGCTCGGTGATTTTTCATGTTTAGAGAGTCTGAAAAAGAATAAAAGGAAACTCCATTGGGGTACCTTTTTCGACAATAGTCTAGTCGGTTCGAAAAAGGGGTAAACTAACACTGACTAGACGTCAATTCAAAACCATTTTATCGAGTGTGACAAGGACAAGAACACTCAATGATTTTTTCAATTTTAAGGAGTCTGAAAAAAGCTTAACTATGGACTCCGTCAGGAATATTCTTCTGGACCGTTTTAAGGAGTGTGAAGGAATAAGGTCACTCGACAATCTTTTCAATTTTAGGGAGTCTGAAAAGAGCTTAACTATGGACTCCGGGGGGGTTTCTTTTTCGTAAATTTAGTCCCTCGGGCCTAAAAAAGGAATAAAATTATACCTGAGGATACTCTTCTAAAGAATTGGAATTCGATAGAGTATTCCTTTGTTCGTACAGTTGACCGTCTGGACCGAAAAAGGGGTAAACTACCGCCAGATAGACGTGGCTTCAAATTCCAGTTTAACGAGCGTGAAGGGTCACAAGATTGCTCAGCAATATTTTCATGTTTAGAGGGTCTGAAAAGGGCTTAAAAGGAGACCTATTATGTTTTGGGAGTCCGGAGGGTAAGACAAAAAGTGAAAAAGACCCATGCAAATGAGGCTCAAACTCGTATTTCGGAAAGACTATACGGACTCCCGAGCCTACAGTGTTGTTAGAAATGGCATGGACACCATAATGCAACCAGGAACTACCTAGGGCATCCATGTTTTGGCAAGCTCTACCACCAAGTTGTGACACTTCTAGAGTAGATATGATGGTTCCGTGTCACAACCGGATGGGATCGATCCTATATCGTAAGAAAAAAAGGCAACGAGATGCAACAGTGGGGATGAAATCCTACCCTATATGCTCAAGTTGATTTTTTTATTTTTTTTCGAAATTTTTTTTATGGACTGTCTATATATATATTTTTTATTTTCTGAAACTCAATGAAAAATGTCCCAATACCTGATCAAATCCCTCCCATATAACTCCGGAACCACTCAAAATGGTTTTTGGTATAAAGAAACTGATAAAAGGGGCCAAAAGAGTGACAAAAAGAGGCCAAAAAGTCTAT
>ML779153.1:579908-622333 GCA_009831015.1 Picea engelmannii | reverse complement strand
TTTATTTTCTGAAACTCAATGAAAAATGTCCCAATACCTGATCAAATCCCTCCCATATAACTCCGGAACCACTCAAAATGGTTTTTGGTATAAAGAAACTGATAAAAGGGGCCAAAAGAGTGACAAAAAGAGGCCAAAAAGTCTATAAATAGAAGCTGGCAGCTCATTATCACCATTGCTGATTTGAAAATTGACTCTGGAGCCAAAAGACCCCCTTTTCCAAAGATCGTGATTCTGGGAGCTATAGTGGACGAAATAGACTTCTTCTTGGACCAAGTAAGTACAAACTCCCTCATCTTGCATTTCAATCCTTCATTTATTGTTTTTGGGCATGTTTTGGGGGTGGTCGTCGACCTCCAAGAGGTCAACCCTAGCCAAACGCAGGCTGTCGCCTCAACAGCCCGCGGGATACCCCCGCGCAATGGAAAATTGGGTGTGCAAGATCTAAACTCCCCTTTTTTTTCTTTGTGTGTTTGGTAGGATGTATGTTCATTGGAGAGAGAGGGAGCATGAGGCTTCCAATGAGGCAGTGGCTGCAGATCCGAATGTGATGGTCGTGTTGTCATAGTGTGGTTTGGTAAAGTTTTTCTTGTGTCCATTTATGCGCGCTCAACCCAGGCTACTGAATGCCTTGGTTGACTATTGGCACCCAGATGCAGAGGATTTTATGATAGAGGGGAAATCCTTGGTGCCCACCATTGAGGATATCTTTTTTTTGACGGGCCTCTCAAGGAGAGGGGAACCCGTCAACTTTCAGACCTTTCCTATGGAGCCAAGCAAAGTCTCGGAGTTGATAGAGGAATATTGCATGGCTGGGACCAATCAGAGGACTTCCTCGATACCTGTTAGCAGTATCACCAGCCTGACCCTTCAGACTATCTTATCGCTCATTGGGCGAATTATCGGCTCCGCAGCCGTGCATCAGGCGTCACGCGCACAGATGAACTATGCAATTCAGTGCATGAATGCACAAATTTTTGACTGGAGTACCACACTACTGGCAATCATGACAGGTCAGCTGACAGCTTGTAGACAACGGACACACAGGAACTTCGGGTTTGGGACCATCCTGTATTCATTCTTTTTTGAGAGAGTTCCATGTTTTAGTCCTCAGCTGACAGTACAAGGACATCTGGAGACTTTCCCCGTAGTGTGTATATGGGCAGCATTACTGCCGCGACAGGGTGGTGGAAGGACCACAGAGGCCTTCAACGATGACTTTTTTGTGTGGTTGTTGTGACAGATCTCAGCTATCAAGGATTACCCATATGCAAGGATAGACTTTTCCAGAGATCCAACGATACCAGTGCCTCCTGGTGAGCAACGGGGGGAGATGGCTAAGTCTCCACCTGTACAGGTTTTTTGTTTGTATATGTAATTTTTTATGTCTTTTTGATATATATCATGTTTTTGTATAACAGATTTTTTGATGAGTGAATATTGTGTTGCGTGTAGATGTGGGACCCGTGCGACCGGTCGATTATGCACAGAACAGACGCTGCCCATGGCCAGAGGCCGCAGCTGTCGCCGCCAGGGGAGCTGCAGTGGCAGGGAACCTCCCAGCAGAAGAGGCTGAGAGAGTTCTTCGACGGATTGAGCAGAACTTCACTGCACTCACTCGCACAGTTCCCATGGCGGAGATAGAGGACTTGCCACCCTCTTTCAGACTCATATTGTGGGGGTACCTCGGACATGGGTCTGTTTGTTTAGACGTTTAGGTCAGGCTGTTTTTGAGTATAACAGGTCCCACAGGCCCTGAACAGACTTGTAGACTTTTATGTGCCATGAGCACTGACATGTATATATTTTTTGAGGGCATAAACCCCAGTGACTCGTTATGGTTCCCACCTTTTGAGGCTCTTGCACCCATCTATGTACTCTGAGGATTTTCGAAATGTTTATATATGGTTTTTATTTCTTTTCTATGTCTTTATGGATTATGTGTGTAAAAATTTATTTACATGTGTATGATCATGATCTTTTTATGTGTGAGGAAGATGCCAATCTAAAATGTGATTAGCTAGAGTATCTGTGATTTGATTTAGACTCCTAGGAACATGAAAATATGTAATATAATCAAAGTTTCGTTCCAAGAGACGTACCCTAAGGAATCGTCGGTGTAAAGTAGGATCGTGCACCTGGTATATTCTATTTAGCTACGACACAACCAGTTGAGAATCTATATAGACCCAGAGATGAGAGATACCCAATGACAAAGCGTCATGAAGCAACTCAATAACTGTGCTATACTCAACAACATTGTTTGTGGTGTCACCTAAGCATATCCCTCCGGAAGATAACAACTGAACCTGTGGCGTAAAGATTACCCAAGCTGCGGAGGCAAGCCTCTGCGTGTGTCGACTAGCACCATCCGCATACCCAATGAACACCTCAGACTCACTTGACATCTGCCATAGTGACGAAAGATAACATTAATGACACGTCCATGACACGTTTTTCAAAATAAATGTAAAAAAGTAATAGCACAAAGACTATACATATGTTACAAAAAGTTACCCACAGTGACCCTATGAGTAGTACTTCTTGAGGTAGAGCCCATTTCTAGGCTCTGCCAAAGCATTCCCTTCAAAATCAACCAAATGATTAGTGCCCTTCTTTAAAACCTCCTTAACAATGAAGGGTCCGAACCACATGGGTTTAAACTATCCTGCCCCCAGGGGGCCCTTATCTTGGTCGTAAACCAAGACAAGGTCGCCCTCAGAAAAAATCCGAGGATGAACGGACCTATCATATTGACACTTAACCTTATATTTATGAGCCTCGTTGGCCAAAGCCGCATCACGACGCTATTCATCAAGCTTCTCAAGGTGTACTAACCGCTCTTCAAGTGGAGAAGTGTCTGGCAATAACTGTACTGCCAATTTCAAGGATGGAATTTGACATTCGTAAACGAGTTGGAAAGGTGAGAAGATCGTTGCAGTATTACTAATGTTCGGTAAGCCCATAATGCCGAGTATAACATCAAATGCCAGTTGGATTTGGCTGAGTTGATGGTTCGCTGTAGCATTGTCTTAAGCGTTTTGTTAACAACTTCCACCTACCCATTGTCTTGGGGGTAGTAAGGTGATGAGTTTTCTTGCCATAACCCAAGATTTGATGTTAACTCTGACATCATTTGATTCTGAAAGTGACTGCCATGGTCAGTGACAATCTCTCTCGGGACGTCGAACCGTGCTATAATTTGGTTAAATAAGAAGAGAGTTGCGGTCTCTCCATCATCTTTGAACGTCGGCATAACTTCGACCCACTTGGTGAAGTAGTCGATAGCCACAATGATATAGCCGTGCCCCCTGGCTAACAGGGGGTTGCAAGTAGTGTAATCAATTCCCCACTTAGTGAAGGGACCGACGGTGATAACAGGAAACATAGGAGTTGGATGTGCCCTCATCTTCCGTGAGAAGATTTGGCACGGATGGCACTTCTTGACCGACTCAATACAGTCTTTGATAAGCGTGGGCCAGAAGTAACCTGCTCGTAAGATTTTTTGGGTTGTTGCCAACCTGGATAAGTGACCGCCACAAGATCCTGTATGACCATCATTGAGCACTATGACGGCCTCCTCATGACTGAGACATCGACGTAAGATGCAGTCTACACCTCTCCGATACAACGTATCATTGAGTATGAGATAGTTCTTTGCCTGATGGTGTATCCGCTGACGCTCATCACGAGAAGCAGAGGTGGGGCACTTCAAACTCTGGAGATAAATCAATATATCTCTGTACTAGGGTTCAGACGATTCAATCAAAAGCATATCCCCCCGGATAGGCGATTCCTCAGGCACAACATCACCTGACTCAACCGAAAGTTCCGAAATAAGTTCTACGAAGACCAATGACTTTTTGGACATTGCTGAAACGAAGTCTAAGTCAAATTCTTGGAGGATTACCATCCATCTACTGATTTTTCCATCGATAACTCGTCATGTCAACATGTACTGAAATGGATTCATGACAGCTATGACGGTGGTCTTACGAAACAGAACATAGTGATGGAACCGTTGAACAGCGTGAACTGCTGCCAACGCAAGTTTTTTGAGATGTGTATAATTAAGTTCCGGTCCTACGAGGCCTCGGCTCAGGTAATAGATCACGTATTCAGAAAATGAGTCATCCTCTTGAACTAAAACCATGCCTATGGTTGACTCTGCGGTAGCCAGATATAAGAGGAAATCCTTGTTATAATTCGGTGGTCGTCGCAGGGGTGCGGTTGTAAGGGCACGTTTCAATGCATCGAAAGAGAACTGCACTGCTTCATCCCAGAAAAAGGGAACATCTTTCTTCAGTAAATGCATGAAGCCCTTGGTGATTTTGGCATAGTTGGTGATGAAGCGTCGTAAGAATTTCGCCTTGCTTTGAAGACTTTGAATTTGTAAGATTATGCGTGGGGGGGGCAACTGGATTATCGCCTCCACCTTGAGAGGATCGACCCTGATCCCCGTGGTTGACACTATGAAACCTAACAAACATCCTGATGTGACGCAAAAGTTGCACTTGTTGGGATTCAAGCGAATCCTGAAGTAGCAACAACGTTCAAAGATGAGTCTGAGGTGTGTAGGATGATCTTTTCGCTTGCGAGAGCATGATGCTAAATCATCTAGATAAGCCTCGACTATATGCTTGAGGTCGTGAAACGCAAAAGACATGGCCCGTTGGAAAGTGGCTCCAGCATTCTTGAGACCAAAAGGCATCTTGCGATAGGCGAATGTACCCCACGGACAAATGAATGTCATTTTGTGTTGGTCCTCAGGTTTGATTTGGATCTAATTATAGCCTAAGAAACTATCCATGAACGAAAATGCTTCACAACCGGTGCATTCATCAATGATCTGGTCGATGAATGGGGTTGGATAATTATCTTTTGGACATGCCTTATTCAAATCACGAAAATCGGTACATGCGTGAATCGTGCCTTGTTTTTAATCGACTGGCACGGGATTTGACACCCATTGAGTCAAATGAATAGGGTATATGAACCCAGCCTTGAGCAATTTCTCAACCTCCATTTTAATGGTTGCTGCTTTCCTAGGATTAACTCGACGAAGTTTTTTTCGAACAGGCTTCGCATCCGGATATGTTGTGATTTCATGTTCAACTATTTTCGAATTAATGCCTGGCATTTCCTCATATGACCAGGGGAAAATGTCGCAAAATTCCTTAAAAAGATCTGTGTAGATATGAATCTCCTCAGGGGAGCAATCCGTTCCGACGAAGACATTCTCCACGACGCCAGGGTTTCGAGAGATATTGATAGGTATCATGGCAGCGATAGTCGCCATGTTTCCCTTAGAATAAATGTCCTGTGTAGCTAAGAGGTTAATGGGACAAGGCTGATCTCCCGTCATGGTGATAGTGAATTCTCCTGCCTCTATTCGGTGTAACTATGGGAGGAAGTATGATCTATGATGAATATCTTCCCATGGTTTGTCTGGACCAGTCATTTCTTCGATTATGGCTTCATCAGAAGGTAAGACTAAATCTAACGAGTCAGTGTTGGCAAGAGAATCCTGAGCCCAGATAGGCTCGAAGAGTGGATCCAACTCTTGTGCGGGAATCGGATCAGGAGTAGCTGAAGCTTGTTGAACCAGAGAGTACGCTACTTCAACAGTCGACAAGGGTGTAGACATGCCCACATGCCCCATCGCATCCATCGTGTCTGATGGGGAAGGAAGTATCCACAGATCCTGAAAGTAAGTCATGCAGAACGACGAAACATGGAAAATCTCAGCCTTGTGGTGGTTCGATATAAACTTGACATCGCCATGAGGAGGTGGGTAATCGAAAGTACCCATCAAAGATGGGCACAAACCAACTCCTACGTTAACGACACCGGCTTGAGGATTATCAACCATGGGAACCGTGGATGCCCCCAAAGCTAGGTCACGTCGAGAGAAGGACATATGATCAATGGTCACTATCCAGCCTTCATGTGGAAACAATAAGACTCAAAAAACTGTAGCGACCACCGCTTGCATTGCATAAGTCCAACTACGACCTAACAATAGATTGTAGTCAATGGGGGCATCAACTACCTCTACTTCGACGCACACGGTCTTCCCCCCTAACTGCACAGGGAAAGAAGGAATGATGCCATGTGGTCAGAAAGAACGACCATCAAACGCAGTGAGGAGAGTAAGTGATGGAGACAACTCAGGTTGACCAATGGATTTCTAGCATGCTAACGACATAACGCACGTCGAAGCGCCCTCGTCTACCACCGTGTGGAAGATATTCTGTGTAAAAGTTTTCGTGGGATGAGCCACTACTATATGAAATGCGACGTGGTAAGGAAAATGAGGTTTCAAGTCAGTCGTATCTAACATGATGGTACCCAGTTTACAAGTCTCAGTAGAGCCTAAAGCAATCAACAAGGCTTTCCTCTGAGCAGGGAAACTTTGGAGGACCTCCAAAGCGGACATAGCACAAGGTGTTTGTGATAAATCTTCCACCACAGAGTAATTCTGGGTGGCCCTTGCGTTTGGATTGTGAGAAGCATGCTTGAACGCACCTTTTGGAATGCATGTCATCATTTCACCCAATGTCTTCTCGATCTATAGAGGAAGATATGGGATCTCGACTTCTTTGCCCTTCTCAGGGGCGCTTCATTTGCTATAGTCATGCACTCTAGTCATTATGAAAGCATCACTTTTAACCATGTATACATTCGCGGAAGATGAATTGGTTGGGGGAGGGAAGTTTTCTTGGCTGCCCCCTTCTGCACTTGCAGAGGCTTGAGTTAAATTTTGCCCATGCTGAAAGGGATTAGTCAACACGGCTTGTTGCTACTGTGTGACAAACTTCTGGGCCTCCGCAAGCTGAGGGCATAGATGGGTCGGGTGGTCTTCCGCACATAAGTTGCACGGATACCTTTCCTTCCTCTTTTCCGTGGTGCCCTCGCCAGCATTATTAGTTGGTTTATTATCCCCCTTACTCTTTTTGCGTTGTTTTTTCTTCCCTTCAGGCTGTTGGTTGGCCTTTGGGTTAGTCGTCTACACGGAGTGTACTTCTGACGTTTGAGTAGGAGGAGCAGCCAAAGCAGTAGTCTGGTTGGATGCTGAATGTTGTATAGATAACTGTTGCAATTGCTTTGTCAATTGCTCAGTGGGCTTGGTTTTTGTCGAACCAACGATACCGTTGGCATGTGGTCCGACTCTCTGTCTGGTTTTATCAAGAATCGATCGTGGCACATCCAGCAGGATGTTGTACAATAGACCAGACTGAGAATAGATAATCTCAAACTGTTGAGCCCTCATGATGGCATCTTCCTCAGAGAAAACTCCTAAACTCGCGACGTCTTTGGATAACTGCGGGACTAAAGACTTAAGGAACCACTCAAGCAGGAATGCTGGAGGGACGGGTACCTTGATAAGACTCTTTCAGCATCGCTACTCTTGAATATGATCCGAGATATGGTCCACTGTTGTCTGCTCAAAATTGGCTAGCAACTCTGTGCCGGCGTCATATCTCACAGGTAACTGGAAATGGTTAAGGAAGGCCATCGCCAGTTCGCCAAAAGAAGAATATCGTGAACAATCAAGCTCTATGTACCATTTCGTGGCACTCCCGATGAGAGTGCGTTGAAACAATCGCAACTGGACGGAGTCATCTTTCAGTGAGTTAGATGGACACCAGAGATGGAAAGTAGTCACGTGATCACCTAGATCTTCGTTAGGCTTGGCCTCGAACTTTGGGATGTCTGAAGGAAACTTCGTCAGCATAGGAGGCCAACGCGGATCATGATAGATAGGATCATTTAACAACCGTGTCAAATATGGAAAGTGTAACATCGCCAGGAATGGTAGTTTAGGTTGTTGCTGATAGCTGGGATAAAAGGGTCCTGGAGTTTGACTGGCACCAGGTTGCCAGGAAAAGTTTGGCTGTTGGCCCGGGTTCTGGTAGAAACCATGGCCCTGACTAGCGTAAGGGTTTTTCATCTGAGGAGACATCATTGGTTGATTCCCCATGAAGGACATAGGATGTTGGGCATTCATCGTGTTTGATGGACTCTAGGACGGATTACCCCATGCCGGTCTTGATGGAAAAGGCATAGAAGTCTATCCGGGGTTCCATTGGCTGTGGAAAGAATTACCCCAGAACGACATTCCATAGGATGGAATGGATCCTTGTGCTGAGTTCCAAGGTCCTGGTATATGTGCCCCCGGTGTAGGAATAATACCCTGTGCCGGTGTAGACTATCCAAAATTGGGTGTGCCCCCAGATGGGAAAGCAGTGGATGCGAAAGTGTTATTACCAAACGTCCCATTCTAAACAAACGGTGACAAACCTACCGGAAAATTTTGCGTAGGTGTTCCTTGACTCCCGACTCCAAATGAACTCGTGTGTGTAGGCTGCCAGGAGGACTGCTGATGCAATCCACTAAGCAAAGGGGACAAAGGAGGGATATGACCTCCAGCGTAAGGAAAAGCATTGAAAGGGACAGGAATTCCCCCAAGTTGACCTTGCAGAGGAGTGTTAGAGCTCCCTGCCCCCAGACCCAAAGTCTGTAAAGTGGAGGACGTGAATACAGGACTTGTACCTGAACTAGGCATACCGTATAAAAGCGGAGTGCCTGTCGCACTAGGTGTGTAAGGAGGTGTGGCCGCCGCGATAGATGGGGTCGATCCACTGTGTGACATAGTTGTGGCCGAGACCATAGTGGCCCGGACCATCGACAAAGGGAAGTTAGGAGAAGCTTCTCCTGTGGTAGCAATAGTGATAGGAATGGAAGAATTCCCAGAGGAAGTAACCGAGTTTGGTTCCATAACTGGGTTAGGCACTAACAGGCTTTCGTAAAATTGAATTGGCACAATAATGTTTGGCCAAGTATCAATGTTTGAGGTTTCAACCGATCCAAGATTGGTAGTCGATTCCTCCGGGAGTTGTTCGGGCTCAATGGTTTGAAACCCGGTTGCTTCGAAAGACCCTCTTTGGTCTAGCTTCCGCCTCAACGGTGGTGGAGGTGGCTCCAGTATAATCGGCGGCAGGCCCAGAAGCCTTCATGACTGGCGGAGCTCCAAATCCTCCACTGTGTGAGAAGATTCACGACACGCTAAGGTATTGTACACGAACAAACAGTAACACTCACTAAAAGAAAGCCCCTAGAAGATAAATCAAGCAAGCACTAAACTAGTTGGAAGAATAGTTACAACAACCAACACTAGAGCAACTTACCGGTGAAAGTGCAACTCGAATACGGAAGCACCCTCTGGGTATACTCTGCAAAGAATGGCCCGATGTCTGTCCTAGGTACCGCGGTATACCCCCGTAGTCACCCGTGTATGTCCCTAGAAAATATTGGCAACTAGTTTGCCAGCACGTGAACAGTCACCAGGCGGGTACAGTCGATAGTCGGGTAGACCACAATGAGCAGGGTATCAAGCCCAAAACCTGTCAAGGGTATCGAGAGAAAATGGTCCAGAAGACAATTGAGAACCTCGAACGGATTCGAGACCCACGAAGCTCCGTGGCAGATGCAAACGACGGAATCCCTTAACAAATCCTCGATATATGTTCTCCACAATGCTCGGTCCAGCTTCGGAGGGGTTATCCCCACTGCCTTTCCTTACGTGACCTCATGTTTAGCCCCTGTGTTAGAGGGGGGTCCCAGATAACTTTCCGTAACTAGACTTCTACACTCCCTATTGACAGACTCCAATGTTCAGTTTGAGTGGACTTAGAGATTTTACTCTCCAACCTATTCCAAGGCCCTAGTCCTGAGCTAGTGTATGCACCCTACAAACAAAAAAGTCTAATTGATTTTAATTAGCATTGCTTTTAATGGGCTTTTTAAGTCACAAGGTATGAAAGTGAAACTGATGGTGTGTAACAAGACTCAAAGAAAAATGAACAAGAAATGCTTGGAAACAAAAACTTTTACAAACAATGCAAAAACCAACAACTTTTCAACAAGAAAAACTTATTTTTCCTTTTCTAATTTACCAAGATTTCATGCAGTAAATATAAAGGATTTTCACTCAGATCTATGAGCTACTTATACTCTAAATGCATTGCAAAAACTTATGCAAAAAGACTTCTTCCTAGCTACTGATGCAACAACACAATCTTCAAATCAAGAAGAAAATGAAACATTTTTTTTTTTTTTTTATTAATTGCAAAATGACGCAACAAGGGAAAATGCTGACAAGCACAAAACCAAGAGAACAAACATAAAACTCTGGCTTAAAGCGCAGATCGCAAAAGAATTATAGAAAATATGTGGAAAGGCAATCAAGAAAGCACCAATTCTAACACCTGCCTAAAAACCATAAAACCAACTTTTATTTTTATTTTATTTTTTATTTTATTTTTGTCTTTTCTATCAAAACAACAACTAAACAACACAGGATAATGATAAGATGCCCTAACCTGTTGACTGTGTAGCCCCAGACTCTAAACCCCTGAGAGGAGCTCTTCTCACTAGAGGAGGGGATGACTGCCCCACCCAAGCTGAAAAGCTACCAATCAAGCCCGCGACTGTCACTGAGACAACATGCGTGCAAACGCGTGCTGAGCTATAACAGCGCGTGGGTACCCGCGGGCTAAATTTAAACAGGCCGTGGGTCTGTATAAAAACTGAGACAAAACAACACATAGGCAGCCCAGACCTGAAAAAGACCTCTGGTATTGACAACCAGGGTCTCTAAAAGGCTTGGATGCTTCTACTTTAACAGAAAGGGAAAATTTGCAAAAAGAAAACAAATGCAAAGAATAACCAACACAATAAGGCAGACTGGAAACAAGACAGTAAACTAGCAAGACCCAGACAGGATCTAGAAAGCCCCCTGAGAAGGTAAACTTCAGATAGGGAAGAGGAGACTGCCTCTCAAGCTTCCTGAGTCCCACACGCTACTGAAACCTCTGCAGCAAGCGTTCAAACGCGGGCTATAGAAGGTTAGGGCGTGGGTTACACACGTGCAGGCCTTCTGCAGGTCGCGTGTACCTCTGTGTGTCCCGATAATAAATTCCCAGCCACAGTCAAGGAAAAAATGGTATTGAAAATCAGGTTCCCTGCTAGCTTTGACCTAACAGAAAACAAAACAAACAAAGAAACAAAGAATCTACTCCTTTAAACTACCCAAAAACCTCACTTAAATCCGGAAACCCTAAGAGTAAATCTCCCCAGTGGAGTCACCAATTCTGTTGTTGGGAAATTATACCCTATGGACTAACAAGCTAGGGCTTAAACTTGCATGCAGATCATGACCCTTAAGAAATTACTTTTAACCTTCTACCCCAAACCTAAAACCCTTTTTCACATGCAAACATGGAAAGAACCAACTAACCTTTTTATCGACGGTTGGTGTAGATCCTCCGTTGTGCTTTATCTCCAAGCTCCTACTGCTCCTTCCAAAGATGATTCTGCAATCAAGACAAAAACACTATGCATGCATGCTATTGTTATACTATAGGGTTAGAGATTAAACATAAATCAAATGAAACACATAAGATTCGTGCATTTGGGACGGGAAAAGTATCTTTTTATTAATCTCAAGATGAATCAACTTACAATGATTATAGAGACCGGCCACTGTTCCTTGATCCTAATCCTGGGCTCCTCCTCTTCTTTGTCCTCCAACTGCTTTGCTTGAATTCTCCTAAAGCTTGAGGAAAGGCTAAAGGGTTGGGAAAAAACGGATTCGACAATTGGGCAGAGTTTCTTTGCTATGATTTTCCTCCTTTGAATAGTACCCCTACCCCTTATTTTATAGGCTAGAAGGAGCTAGGGTTTTAGGCGAATTCTCGGCCATGCATGGCTGGGAGTTCCAGTTAACTGACCCAAAGATTTTTGTTCCTTCAACAACTTTCCTGATTTTGTGCTTTGTTAGGTAAACGCGGGTTGTAGTGGGCCAGCCAGCGTTCCAACATGCCCAGTAGTGATCCTGACAGCGTTCCAACACGCCCAGTAATGGCTTAGGGCATGGTTTACTTGTTTTAAGACGTTTTTTAAGAGTCTGTTCAGCATGGCTTTGGAAATGAAGGGAAATGAGTTGGCCTGATGCCAGGTAAGCATGGATGGTGCAATTTAGGGTTATAACAACTTCCCATTTGTTGGTCTTCCTTTCTATACCTCGTAAGGATTTTTGTCAATGTTGTTTCTGAAAATTACTCTATTTTGAATGTGAACTGTTGTATGCACTGCTTGTGTCCAAAAGATATCTATCAATTTGGAATCCATTAGCATTTTTTGAGCCATTTTTTGTACTATGTTGTTATTTCTTTCATCAACTCCATTCTGTTGAGGTGTCCTAGCAACAGAGAATTGCCTTTTTATTCCATGCATGCTATAGTAGTCCATGAATTCCTTTGAAGTGAACTCTCCTCCATTATCAGATATCAAGCATTTGATTTTTGAATCCATTTCATTTTCAACCATTTCCTTGCAGACCTTGAAGTTTTCAAAAGATTCTGACTTATTCCAAAGAAAGAAAACTGCAGTCATTCTTGTATAATCATCAACTAATAACATAAATTATTTCTCATCTTTTAAACCCTTTGTTGTATTTGGTCCAACTAGATCAGTATGCACAATTTCTAGTGGTCTTGTCATTGAATATTCCTTTTATTTAAACATGGTTTTTGTTTGCTTTCCTTGTTGACAATTCCTGCATAAAGTGTTGGTTGGTTTCGTGATCTGGGGAATTTCTCTAACTGCTTCCCTTTTTCTAACTTTGACAAGGTTATCAAAATGTATGTGACCCATTCTTCTGTGCCATAGCCAACTATCATATTCCTTTCCTAGGAAACAATTTTCATTTCCAATTTCACTTAATACATATATGTTGCTTGAAGTTCTTGCAACTGTTACAATCAATTTTACTGAACCTTATTTTCTTATCTTTCACTTTTGTGAATAGAAAGTAAATTTATGACCTTGGTAACACATTTGACTCACACTTAGAAGAGTATATTTCATATTTCATATATTTCACCATTTGCATTAGAAAAGAGTGGGTTGGTAGCCTACGAGCACGATGACTTTAAACAAGTCGAGATAGCTTCGAGAGAAAAATAAGTGATAGGACCTAGAGTTGATAATTGTATAGTAGACCTGGGTGTGTGTACTACCAGGTTGAAGGTATACATCACTTCTCTAAGGGTGTATGACCTAATCATTGGAATGGATTGGTTAGCATCTCACCGAGCCTTGGTAGATTGTTTCGTAGAGAGGGTGATTTGTGTCGACGATGAAGGAAGACTAGTAGAGATCCAGGGTGTACGGAGAAAAGTGTCGTTACGCTTTATATCAACTATGAAGGTTAAGAAATGTTTGAGGCAAGGGTGTCGACTTTATGTAGTGGAATAAGTGAATGAAAGGAAGGGACCCTCATTGGATCAGTACCCGGTATTGTCAGAATTTAAGGACGTTTTTCCGAACGAGTTACCAAGATTACCTCCTGAGAGGGATCTTGATTTTACTATTGAGAAAAAACCTGGTGCATAACCAATCTCCAAGGCTCTGTATCAGATGACAACGCTGGAACTTTGTGAATTGCAAATGCAGTTGAAAGAGTTACTGGACTTAGGGATAATAAGGCCCAGTGTCTCACCTTGGGGCGCACCCGTAATTTTTGTAAAGAAGAAGGATGGATCCTCACGACTGTGTATAGACTACAGGGACTTAAATCGTGATACAGTGAAAAACAGGTACCCAATCCCGTGAGTAGATGACCTCTTCGATCAGATGAAAGGAGAAGCAGTATTCTCAAAGATCAATTTGCGATCAGGGTATCATCAGTTAAGGATTAAGGAAGGCGATATCCCAAAAACTTCCTTTCGAACTCAGTTTCGACATTATGAGTTTGTCATAGTACCTTTTGGATTGACCAATGCACCAGTAGTATTCATGAGCCTCATGAACAGTGTATTCCGGAAGTATTTAGATTGATTTGTACAAGTCTTTCTAGATGACATCCTCATCTATTCAAAGAACGAAAGAGAACATGAGGAACACTTGCAAGTAGTGTTGTCCTGCCTTAGAGAGAACAAATTGTATGGGAAGTTGTCGAAGTGTTCCTTCTTCCAGAAAGAGATTCACTATTTAGGTCATATCATTTCTAGCGAAGGAATCTTTGTGGACCCAAAAAAGGTAAAGGCCATTATGGAGTGGCCATTGCCGAAAAATTCCCATGAGGTGAGAAGCTTCATGGGGCTAGCAGGTTATTACTGGAGATTTGTGGCAGGATTCTCAAAAATAGCGAAACCCATCACCACTTTGCAACACAAGGGGGTCAGGTATGAATGGACAGAAGAATGTGATAGTGCATTCATTGATCTTAAGAGGTTACTAACCAGTGTGCCAATTATATGAGTGTCAGATATGGAAAAGGACTTCATAGTCTACACAGATGCCTCGAAGCAAGGGTTGGGTACCATGCTAATGCAGGATGGAGGAGTGATAGCTTATGCATCAAGGAAGTTGAAGAAACATGAAGAGCTATACGTGACTCATGATTTAGAGTTGGTAGCTGTAATGCTAGCTCTGAAAATTTGGAGGCACTATCTTGTGGGGTGAAACTTTGAGCTCAAAATGGACCATCAAAGTTTAAAATATCTCTTCACTCAAAGAGATCTGAATTCTAGGCAAAGGCAATGGAGTGAGTTTATTAGTGAGTACGATTTTGGTATTTCGTACATCAAGGAAAAGGAAAATGCGGTTGTAGATGCCTTGAGTAGGAGACCACGTATCTTCTCCTTGGTACCCTTGAAGGTCAATCTAAGGGAACATGTGTTGACACAACTCCAAGGAGACAGTTGGTATTTAAAGGTTACTTCAAACCTCCAGAGTGGGAGGTGGTTAGATCCAAAGTATGAAGGATATAGTCTGGAAGTAGACGGACTGTTAATATATCGAGGAAGGATGTACATCCCTGAGAATGGGGATATTCGAAGAATCATACTAAAGGAAGCCCATAGAGCACTTTATTGTGCACATCCGGGTGTGAAGAAGATGTACGTAGATATAAGGAAGCTCTTCTTCTGGGTAGGCATGAAGCGTGATGTAGTCCATTTCATCACCAAGTGCCTAGAATGTAAACAAGTGAAAGCCGACCACCATCACCCGGCAGGCCTCCTACAACCACATGATGTTCCTATGTCTAAGTGGGAAGTCATCTCTATGGATTTTGTTGTGGGGTTTCCGCTCACATCTCATAGACCCAATGCCATTCTTCTGATAGTGGATAAGTTAACCAAGAGTGCTCATTTTATTCCAGTTAGAGAAACTTACGATGTCATTGATGTGGCACGTGTGTTTGTAATGAAGGTTATCCATTTGCACGGGATAACTAAGAAGATCATTTCAGATAGGGACTCCAGATTCACTTCTAGGTTTTGTACAAGTTTGCAGTCAGCGTTGGGGACTCAGTTGAACTTAAGCACAACTTATCATCCTGAAATAGAGGGGAAAACTGAGAGAGTAAATCAAGTCATGGAAGACATGCTCAGGATGTATGTCATGGATAATCAAACCTAGTGGGAGAAGTACCTACCTTTGGTAGAGTTTGTCTATAATAACAGTTTTCATAGCTCCATCGGAATGCCACCCTACGAAGCTTTGTATGGAAGGCCATGCAGAACACCATTGAGTTGGGATAGACTAGAAGACCAAGTAACAGTTGGGCTAGAATTGATTCAAGAGATAGAGGAACATGTGATTCAGATTAGGCAGAGACTAAAGGAAGCACATGATAGATAGAAAAGTTATGCGGATGCACACAGGACCGACCGAAGTTATGAAGTGGGAGACCAGGTTTTCATTCGTATTAGGCCTAATAAGATTACCATACAGTTTGGGAAGGGGAAAAAGTTGTCACCTAGATTCATAGGACCATTCAAAATCCAAGATAAAATTGGACCCGTTGCCTATCGTCTCGTACTACCACCCCACTTGCATAAAACTCACAATGTTTTTCATGTATCTGTTTTACGTCATTATGTTGTTGATGAATCACATAAACTAAATTGGAAGGAATTGCAGGTATCGGACGTGGAAACCCTCATAGTAGAACCATTACGCATATTGGACCGTAGAGTCCGACAGCTCAGGAACCGTCTGGTAGACCAAGTTAAGGTCCAGTGGGACAAGTATAGTCCAATATCTGCTACTTAGGAAGACGCCGAGACACTATGACGAGACTATCCCTCACTTTTTTGACCACCTCGAGAATATGTTTTTCGAAGGTTGGGTGTATGTAACAACACCTTTTGACTTAGACAGAAAGGATTACCTGAGGCCTGTATGCTTTATTTTCTAGTCTCAATGAAACTATTAAGTGATACACTTAAACTTTAAAATGTATGCACTTTTATGAATGTTTAAATGTTATTGATGATGATGTATATAATGCAATCTGCCATGTGAATGTAGGTTTTATGAATGTTAAATATTATGGATGATGATGTATGTAATGCGATCTACTATGAGAATGTAAATTTTATGAATGTTTAAATGTTATTGATGATGATGTATAGGATGCGACATACTGTGAAAATGTGAATTTAATGAATGTTTAAATGCTATTAGAATGATGTTGGATATGATGCAATTTATTTTGGTAAATGATAATCTTATGAATGGGTGTCGAAATTGAATTATGGGGCATTATGAGATCTGTTTCTAACTTGAAAACTTTGATGTTAAATTTTCGGTACAGGGATACCAAATTGAAATGATGATAATATGCAATTACATGATGATAATGCATAGAAATGTATGATTTTGTGTTACAGATTAATCTGCAAGTTATGGGCTATGAAATAGCCAAGGTAATGATGATGAAAGTGGATATCATGACCACTAGCCGAGAAACATTATGGTATGAATATTGTATGTGAAATTATATTGGTTTGGATGCATTTCTATGATATGTGGGCCAGTGTAGGATTTCAGGTGATGACACTACCTAAAACCGAATAAACGATGACAAAACCCCCAACAACACGGTGCCACTGTATATTCCATTGTAGGGTGTGGACCCTAGTTATGATTAGGAGGGGTGGAGGCATTTCCCACCGTGTATCCTCCAAAACCTGAAGTCATGGGAGGACGGTGTTAGCTCACGCTCCCCAAGATGTGTGATGATGACTGTCAGTTGCCTGCTAGGGAATCTTGGTCGAGATAGTGACAATTACGCTTACGGGTTCTATTTGGAGTTAGGTCAATATAGTTGACACTCCAAGATAGTCTAGCAGAGGAAGGATAGGAATGGTGATGGAAGTAAGTTAGGGAGGAAGGATGAGTAGAAATAGTTGAGAAAGTATGGAGATTTGTCTTATGGTGGAATTTAATGTTTTCCCTTATAAAAAAAAAAAACAAAGAAAAAGAAAGAAAATGTGTATATATGAATATTCATAATTACGTAACTAAACCACAGTTGTCTAAATAAAATTGTTGAACCGGATAATTGTAAATAAAGGATTTCTCAAACAATTGATTGGTTTTTTGTCTTTTGTAAAAGACTAGTCTTGCTGACTGGATTGGATGCATACATAAATTAATAAAGGATGATAGTTTTTGATTATTAGTACATGCACGGGACTTGTATGTACTAGCTACACATGCATTTCTTGTACATATACACTAGTATGTATGAGTTTTCTTAACTTACTTACTGATAATGTCGGTTAATTGTTATGAATGTGTGAACCATTTTTCTTTTCCTTTGTACCATAAGATACCTTAACTTTGGGACGAAGTTTCCTGAAGGGTGGGTGTATGTAACAACCCTAGTTGAATATATGCTTAGGGATTATTAAGAAAAATTAATTAGGTAATTAATTTTCCTAACATGGTTTTACTTAAACAAAGATTGGCATAATAATATTAATTAAATATTAATTAATTAATTAATTAATTGTTATAACTTTTGATTAAATAATTAATTAATTAATTACCTATCACATTCAATGACCAGGGTAATAAATTTAAGAGGGTTGATAATTTTAATTTGTTTAATTAAATGATTTACGTATGCAAGAGGGGATAAGACATTAAATATAAGGATAAGATATTAATAAGGGGATAAGACTTTAAATAAAGAGATAAGATAATAATGAAGGGATAAGATATTAATGAGCGGGAAGAGAGTCGATGGAGGGGAATATGATAGGAGGAGTCTTACAAGGAGGAGGAGGATTATTGGGGGGAAGGAAGCATTTTGGAGGGGGAGAGAGTTCTGGTTTCTGGGCTTAGATTTTCTGGTTCTATGTTGGAGTTTTGTAGTCTTGGAGGCTCATTACGAGGGGCACTGGTTTGTTGGGGGTTTTGGGCACGGGGGTCAGTATAGCTTTACGGTATCATGGAGCTAGGAAGCCGGACAGGCTGCTCCTAGCTGGCAGGGAGGAAACACGATTTGGGCAGAGTTGGTCAATGCATCAGGCAACAACAAAGCAGCAGGCTAGACAACCAGGTCAGCGGAGAAATTAACATCGGGAAGAGGTAATTAAATTTTATTATGTTAAGTTATTTTTCATGCTGTAAATAGATTTGAATTCCAGCAGAATTTTTATGTTTGTAGGATGTGAAATAATGATTTACGTATAGAGAAAGGAAATATATGTTATTTGAATTAAAAGTTGTATTTTATGGTTTCTACAAAAAAAATTGGCACACTGTAGCTAATCGACGGATGTGATTCAGAACATGAAAGCGATGTTGATCAGGGTTGTAGGAAAGTGTGGAATGCAATCCTTTAGATCCTTTTGAACTTTCGAACCTTATTTATTTATAAATGACACTTGGCACGCTTGGTGGTATGAGTTTTGAAGGCATTTAGCGACCTTCTCTATATGATATCCGACTTCTCGGGAGCACACATGCGCATAATTCATCCTCGACACCCTTTTTCCCAAAGGTCAAGTAATTACTGTGATAATTATACATTCATGTCTATCGTACTTGATTATCCACACTACAGAATGTTGAGGTGTTCATTTATACCAAAGAGGAGCAACGGCTTCACAGGTCACTCGAAGGAAGCATTTGGGATCATGTAAGTATTAAAAATGACTGAGACTAGCAAGCTGCACAGGTACATGTTGATCTTTTGTTTATTTATGTCAGATCATGGGTTGCTTGATTGCTAAACTACTTATGTTTAATTGTAGGAAGAACCTTCTCGATCACCGACTAGAATCTTTCCTGTGATCCCACTGAAGAACTGAAAGAATCATTGAAGCAACGAAGTATGTCAAGCTCCCTATTTCAGCATCCCAATATTAATCGACCTAAGAGAAATGATCAACATGTGCACTGAACAATATGCATAATGGGCCGAAGAATGTGACAAGATCACCGATGCAAATCCAGAGCAAGTACAATAGTTCGTAGGACATCCAATCAAAGCCAGAGCCATACTTCAAAAGTTGAACTTTAGCCTTGCAAAATATCGGGCGCACGTAGTAGGCATCAGGGGAATCTATGCGGATCCAATGGAACAACACAGGTTTCCATGGGCCAACTCTTGTGAAGAAATCTTTATCAGATGGTTTGATTATGAAAGAGTCCACCCTTTTCAAGAAACAACTCAGGTGGACTGTTGAAAGAATGTTAGATGATGATGCCACGTGGTGATTCTTGATTAGATCAAATTGTATTTTACCATTAATTACTGTTAAGACTTTATATTATAAATAGGAACATTGAATGATGGTCAAATGGTCGATGGTTGTTGTAAGAACTCTTTTTTTTTGGTTGTTGATAATTATTTTGAGACTACTACGAATTAAGAAGTCCTTCTAGACTAGAGACGAGTTATTTTCATCAGATGTATGTGATTGAAGTTGGATAAGAATTACTTCCTTTCCTGTTCCATGAATGTTGCAGTAAATGAGTAAGAGCAATTAATTATGTTGTCAAGTTATCTGGTGCAATGTTTTGATGTCCCTTGCTTTAAATTATGAAAGAAAATCATTGTGCTTCTATGTGATGAATGTCTTGGTAGATGAATTATTTTTCTTATTGTGACATTGATTACAGTTGTGTTTCTTTCTCTATGCTAAGTAGTTTACCTCAGCTATGTGATGAATGTCTCGGTAGATGAATCAATTTTCTTACCCTGATCTTGATCATATATACATATTCTTTCTATTAAGTATTTTTCTTAGATAACAGTTGGATGCTCTTTTGGTTAAAGTATTATTACTAAGCCCTTTGGCATAGGATCGATGTCTGCATGTTCGAGTAGCGGGTTATCCCAAGCTCGACCCCTTCCCAATAGTTAAAACTCTTGTCCTATCTTCATCAAGTTGGTTTATACTAGCTTGCATCTATTGTACATGTCCCACCTAAGAGAAAATACAGAAAAAAATTTCTTAACCGAAGGAAGAGAATTCACCAGAAAACACAAAAGCTCATCGATAATTTGGTGAGATTGTAAGATCTAGAGAACCATTCCACTCCAAATGCTACAGAGTCTAATTGGACCCCAGTGGCGGGTTTCGTTCCTATTGTTGAATCAGGGGATTTAAGCCCCATCAACACTGTGTTGTACTGATATTTCGGCGTAGTTCAATTTCTGGAAACCTTCCTTCTACAAAGTCTTCCCTGGAACTTCTTGGAATTTTTCTAACTTTGCTTTCTTCTTACTGATCTTTCTGGCCTTCTTTCCTCTAATCTGAATCAATGGTTTCCTCGTTCCATTATCATTCTTATCTCCTCTTGGCATGGTAACTTCACACTATCGAGGGTCTTTCACAGGATTCAAGGGTAATACTTTCTCTCTTTCTGGGGTAGGTTCTCTACTCTCTTGTACAGACAAGTGTCTCCAATCTTCTTGTGTCCTTTCAACTTCAACATCCATCTATTTGGTCCTTAGTAGCTTTGATTGGTTCTATTTTTCTTCTAGTAAGTGTGTTATTCTCCTAGACATGAAATCTCTTAGTTCTTTCTTTTTCTGTTCTAGATCTTCCTCTTCTTGTTTCCTTCGTATCTGATCTTTCTCAATCTAGGTTTTTCCTAGCAAGATAGAAAATGGGGCATTGTTCTCAACAAATTTAACAATCTCAAATTCTTCTTCTGTTGAAGTGCCATGGGTACTCATAGATGTTTGGGTAAGTCTTCCACATAGGGTTATCAACTTTCCTCTAAATAATCTTATTCCTCCTAATGAAGGAACCATAACAGGCTTTCCCAAAATTTCCCAAGTTATTTCTGTCATGATATTCACCTATGTTTCCTCATCCAGAACACAGTCTATGTTGAAGTCTCCTATTCTTGTTTCTACGTACTCTTTCTCTTTTGAAACATCTAATAAGTTGATATCTCTGTGATCATTCAGGGTTTCTTTCATCTGTAATAATACAACCTCTGATTCTTTCTGGTTCTTAGTCTCTTGATCCTCCTCGGGGTTTTCTTGTCTCATATTCATCTTTTCAACTTTTGCAATCATTCTAGGGAAATCCAAAACTTCATGTCCAGTAGCCTTACAACAAAGTCAAATAGGACCTCTATCAGGGCATTCCTTAGCAAAATGTCCTGGTCTTCTGCAACTATAGCAAAGACTTAATCATGTCTTTCTCTTGAACGATCCCCAACCTTTCCTGTACTGTGCACTGGGATAATAGTAACTAACTTGCAAAAAATTATTTCTAGGATCCTTCATCCATTTGTTAGTCCAAACATTATTTCTATGCATAGGGATAACATATCTTTCACTAGTCCTATCTGATATACTCATATCAAATCTTCTTTCTTCTAGTTGTACCCTAGTTTTCACACTAGGAATTTTTTTATCAAACATACCTAGATTCATTCTTTCAAAACAATTTTTTTGCTTATCTTACCTTTCTCAGAGCACAAAGCTTCAAGATCTTACCTCTTTTATTCATATCGGACATTTATTCTTATCACATAGCTTCACAAGTTAGGTAGACTACTGCACACTAAAGTAGGAGATCCACATACATATATTTCTCTTTTCTTCAGTTCCCAACAATCATAGTTTCAGGTCCTAGCAACGGAACCATTTGTTGGCATAGGGGCAGACCCAGGGTTCAACGCTTCAACAACGCACCAACAAAACCATAACTATTGGCCCTTTCGACAACACCTTCGAAGTAGATGAAGTCTCACCCGAGGTAGAGGCAGGGGTGGTTACATGAGTCAAGTGTTTTCAACCTAGTTGGGACACATATATATGATTACAAAACTCTAACAAAGCACTTAGAAGTTAACATTCATCATTATTTAACCCTTATTCACATCGCATATCTAGACCCTCATTACAGAACAACGCATTATTCAACCAGATCTAATAAATCTAATCACTTAACATATGGAAAGAGATCAGATATAACATTCATTCACATCACTAAGAAATTAATCTATCATACCAGATTCATCTAAACATTCATTACTGCACTAATCTTAAATCATATGAACAATATAATAACCATTATGCACAAATCAACCATAACACAGGATATACATGGTTCACCCCAGTGTGGGGATATTTCCACCAACTCTTCTCATCTTTATTATCTTCTGTCAATCTTCTACAAGGAAAGAGCCCAAAAAACCCACTCCGCATAGGACAAGAAATTTGAGCACACCTTGTCAGATCCTCCTTCCCCGAGCTAGGTTTAAGCACAAATCCTTCTTACAATCACGTTCACTTTAACTTTGCAAGTCTTAACACATAGTATGCACAAAGCCTCTAGCTCTGCATTAAGTCGATTCTATCAGGTCTACACTATCAGACACTGGACCCTTATTACATCACCTAGATATCTATTTATACATTACAAAATGGGCCTAAACATGGTTAAACCCATGGGCCGACATCCCATACCCATTACATAAACCCTAATCCCAAAACTTCCCTAAAAAGGGGCCAAGATATTGTAATCTCCACTTCGACTTGCGCTCTGCCTTTGACCAGCCTATTGAAGCCCCAAAAATGGTCAAACATGACCAAGGGTCTCCAAACATTGGTCGAGGTCCAACATATCTTCCTTAGAAGCATCTTCTAGACCACTTTGTCCACATAGTCACCTATGTCCAACTTTGCCCAATTTGCCACTTGTCCATATATCCAATAGCCATTTGACTACTTAACCCATTTTCCTCATTTTAGGGTTAACCTTCTTATAACCACTTTCGATAATTAGAAATTTCTCCATTTACTTTATTATTTAAATAATCCTCCTTGACTTTGTCACTTCACTGTATTATTTAAATAATCCTCTTTGACTTTGTCACTTCAGTTTATTATTTAAATAACCCTCTTTGATTTTGTCACTTCAATTTATTATTTAAATAATCATCTTTGACTTTGTCACTTCACTTTATTATTTAAATAATTTCTTCTTTGCAAGCACGCTGACTTCTTTGACCTTTTGGGGCTTCAAGCCAACATATGAGGGTCCTCCAACTTCATAAGACCATAACTCTCAAACCGTGAGGAATTATGTGGCGTTCCACATATCAACATAAATGGTATGATATGTATTATCCATATAGAATAGTATTACCTGCAAATATATCAAAACTCATACCATTATACATCAAACAAACTTGGTTCCATTACCCAAACCTTTGTGCTACTAGAATTCTCTACCAGACTTTATTCAAGGTTTGAAATCAATGACAACCAACCCAATTAATAAACATGATGATAAAAAACTGAAGTAGAAACAATAAGGCTTGGAATGTTACTTTTTTGTTAAAGAATCACAACAAAATCAGACATCAAGGGATAAGTCCAAGAGGGATCAAATCAATAATGTATCATTCAAGAGCTCATAGAACAAGTTGGAGGAATGAAAATAAGAATAAAATGACATGGAAAAACATGATTTGAATTTGAAACAATATTAAAATTCAACCAACTTAGAATTGAGTGCAATAACTTAGGATTTGAAGATGTTAAGTAGAATTGGACCTTGTCACAAACACATTTGCAAAGATCTGAAAAGTCTTGATTTCCTGGACATAATTTGTTAAATATTCACTTTCAATTTCATGCTTCCAGTCATGAAATTCAAAGTGATAACGATTTAAATCATGTTAAAACAATGATGAATCAACAAAATATATTAATTAGGACCTTTTCGTGAAAGACTAGATATACAGATGTCTAGTAGACACAATCAAAACTACCACCTGTGGAAAGGCAAGAGAAACATGGAAACATACAAGAAGATTCATATTTTAATATTTTTTATTGATTGATTATTCTTCTAAGTAGTAATGATGGTTGGTCAATACTTTCCAAATTAAATTTAATGATAATTCTTACCAAGTGAAATTATTTACAAAGGGGGGCCCTTCCAATTTCATGAAAAAATGAAGGGAATTTTTGCTAGGCCAACAAATGATGACTTACTAGGTGGTAGTTATCCTTACAAAATAATCTTAAATATGTAAATATCAAGGAATGAATGGTAACAAGTTTCTAAATGTTAAACATTTAGATCACCTGAAAAAGCTTCATCCGAAGTTTATGCGGTGTCGATTTAGCTTTGCAATTTTCTCTGAACATCTAAATTATTTCCATCATCATTTGGAAACTTTGTAAAATACGAACATACAATTAATACAAAACAATAAACATTTTAGGGATTTAATATTGAGAAAGACGAGTTGATCAGGTGAGTTATAACATTAAAAAAAAACTCAATACCATAGGCATAGCCACTGTTTCCAGCAGGTGTTTGTAGCCTATACATGGATACCTTTTAACCCATTCAGATGATTTAATCCCATCCAATAGTTATAAATACATAGTGAAAAAATATTTGGTAATAATAGATGGGTGTTGCTTTCTTATTTTCTTGGAAGTCAACCGAAGGTCACTTCCCTGGCTTGATAACCAGCTGACAACATTTTCACCCACAAAAACCTACAGAAGTGAACAAGACGACTCATGATGAGACCACTTGTCCTTCATGCTTGCGACTAGAAGCCATCACCCTATCTTGTTGACCAATAGTTGTAATGTCACTCTATGAGATTATATGGTCATGATAGGGAGGCTCGTGATGAGACCTTCCATCCTTCATTCAAACTCCTTCACCCTTATTTATTTAAATACAAATCATCCTTCTATGGTAATGATTTAATCTCTTGGGATATTTTCTAATGGATGGGGAAGCATATTTTTAAAACTCCTTAAGAGTGTAGAATGGAGTAAGAAGTTAAATATTACTAAAATCTTAACGATTAATCATGCTTTCACAAAAATGATTCTTTTAAAAGTAAATGTATTATGTAGAGATGTTTCATTTATGATTTCATCAGTATATATTGAAAATAAAGTTTCTTGAATCATGATGGAAAAATTCAGAGGGTTTTATTAGCAAAGATTATGATAGGTCTTTCAAAACTAGAGATTAATTAATCATAGAAATATGAGAGTCAACACAAGGGTGTCATATTCTAAGATATTTCCTTACACATGAGATCTTAGCTATTGCATAGATAAAAATATTCCATTACCATTTAAGTATGTTGGAGAAATCAAAATTAAAGGAAACAAAAAAAATTATCAAAACAAAAAAAAAAGTCAAATAAATACCTAAAAACAACAAATTGGAAAGAAGGAGAAATTGGAAAACATATTTACAACATTGATCTCCCATGAGGAAATTGGAATAAGTATTTCTTCAAAATTTGTCCACTTATTGGAAATGTCTTAGAATGACCTTCTAGGGTTTGTAATCATAATTTTCTAGGACAAAGTTTTTATGTAACAATAAATGGTCCCAGCAAAATATGTTGAAACTTGGTGTGTTCTCCTTTATCCTCATGTTCCTTATCCCACTTAAACACTAAGTATCCTACTTCGAAATTCCTATCAGAGGAGGATATATCATCAAACCATTATTTGAAGATTTGTTGATGTTAATTAAACTTGTGTTTATCTTTAGTCATTTCATCTTGTAGTTTTAGCAAGGCGTTAATTATGTTTTCCATAGTATGACATTCGATTTATTGAACCCTTTGGGATAGTTGTAATGATGGTAGAAAAATGTTTTGGGGAATTATTGCTTCTCTCCTGTACAAAAGAAAGAAAGGAGAATTACTAATGGATTCTTTAGGGGTTACCCTATGAGCGCACAATGCATTAAACAAATAAGTATGCTAATTCTTGTGATCATCTGCTACTATTATTTAAAATATTTTAATCATATTTTTATTAGTGGATTTGGAAAGCCCGTTTCCCTAAGGGTAGTAGATTTCCAAATAATTAAATTTAATTCATTTTTCCAAGGATTATATGTATTCAAATTGATAAAAGAATATTAGGAGGCATTATAAAAAACCAGAGATTCGGGAATACCAAAATGAGTGATAATATTGATTTCAAGGAAATATATCACCTGGTTGGTATTAGCCACTCGAAGAGGTAACACCTTCACCCATCTTGTGAATTAAACCATTGTCATCAATATGAAATTTTGTTGGAGAGATGAAGCAATATTAATGGAACCAACAATATCCAAGCCCCATTGCTGAGATGGAGCATCAACAAAAATAGGTTGCAAAGGAAAATTAGCTTTTTTTACTCTGCTTGCTGCCTTTTGACAAATTTGACATTTCCGAGTTAAGGAATGATATTCTTTTTACAGTGTTGGCCAATAGTATCTAGATCTCAACAATTTTTTGGAATTAGTGTCTCCTCTAAAATGGCCTCCTACATATCTTGAATGTAATTATGTCAAGGCCTTTTCAGATTCTTATCATTCTAGACATTGTAGTAAGACTTGATCAATTTTTTTTATGAAAAGTATATTGTTAATTAGATGAAAGGGGGATGATTTGAGTCCTAGTTATCTCTTTTTACTTTGATCCAAGTCTTGTGGAGAGGTTCCATGCATAAAGAATAAAACTTTATATCAGTATATTGAGAATCAGGGGTGTCTACAATACATGAAATTTCATTTTCAAATAGAAATCCTTCATCTACTAAACATAAATTTTCATTAGGTGCATTAACATAATCAATAGATAATTTACAAAGATGTTGTCCTCTAAAAATTTGAGTTGTTTCAATTTCAAGGTCATATTCTTGGAGTGTTGTCATCCAGTGAGATCTTTTCGAATACGCTCCCTCCAAATCTTGGGATGGTTTCCTTTGATTGGAAAGAACTTGTTGAGTCTCATTTTCCATCATTTTCACCTTTCCGGATAAGGATTAAATTTAATTCAGCGGAAATTTATTTATTTATTGTAGGTGAAGGATCCTATATAATTATTTTATCCTCCTCAACTTGCAAATATTTGGGTTCACCCAATCTTGTGTCAGCTAGCAGTAAGCTATTGGCTTTCGACCAAAGACCTAGTGAATTTCTAGGGATTCTTCCTTAGTTTACTATCATATTAGGTGAGAATAATTTTCTATTAAATATTTTAGTGGTGGCAGGCCCTTTAGATTCTAACATGCTTCTTTGGTGTGATTGTGTTTATGATTTCAAATTTGTGGTTTCTACGATCTTTCGTGTGATGCATTTCCCTCACAATAGAATCATTGTCACTATTTATCAAATTTCATCTAATAATCATCGTCCTAGTTCAAACTTAGCTTAGTTTTCCACTATGGTTGTCCTAGTGTTCGAGTAGACTCCTCCCCATGGATGGTTTTAGGGGCTAAATTTCCCTCATGGGCTAATTTTCCATGGTTTTTCCCAAAAACAGATTCACTATTCTAAAAATGACTCACCCAAATTCCATAGGATACAATAATTTTACCTTAAAAATAGCCAAAATTTTATACAAACTATATAGAATCCTTAGAAATTTGAATATTTTTACAAAAATATCGCCAAACATTTATAGTTGGCATATGAAGGATTACTAAGATTCGCCAAGGTTTCTACATTTTAAAATAATTTTCCATCCTTAAAATCATTTGTGCTCCTCCCCGCCATGGGTGAATTATGTGGCATCATATTTTGAGTGTTCAATTGCTTCTAAGAAAGGATATTTACAATCATATTTTCCTTCTCAATACAAGGTATAGACAATTGATCATGTAGTTCATCCAATGGGGGTAGGTGAGATATTTCTTTCCCCTTCTAGCCTGAGTAATCTGGTTCTTCCTCTTAAGTCTAATATTACTATTTTTGAGACCTCCAGCCCTGGTATTGGTGAGTATTAGAGTGTTGGTTTCCTGGATGTTGAATTTCCTTCGAATGAGGCTATCTTTGAATCTATAATTATGGATTTTCGACATCCTCCTTAACTGGAAGATTTACAATTTATTTACCAAAGAATCCCTCGGCCTGATCGTAGTAATGGGATCTACTTCGATCACTATTATGCATAATTCATAAGGTTGTGCATTTCTCTGTACATATTTTACTTTTAGGGTTTCTTGTTTTCTATTTCCATATCTCATAGAACTTGTTTTTATCAAAGGTTTCTATATTGGACTTATTAACTTCTGGGTCATTTTTGTTTGGTCTTATATACATGAATTTGAAGACATTTTTATTTGGTACCTTTTCTTCTGTATTGATCCATTTTAGCAGGTAATGATCTTGAAACTGGAATACAGGTTAGTTTTTCCCCTTCATTCATTTTTCGTTATCTATTTCTTGTTTTGTTTTTCCTTAGGATCGAATCCACTGAGTTGTGGAACACAACCTTCTTTGTTTTTTAGAAGTATTTTAATTCATGTGGTATATCCTACCATTCATGGGTTCCCTAGTTAGAATAGTGTTCATAGTTTGTCTCCCATGGTGAAATAATTTCATAGGACTGGGATCCCTATTTAGTCCCTCCATGCCTTTGCGTTGACACCTCATATAGTCTTCTCATTCTTATTCTAGCTAATAACCTATGGGGCTCCCTCATTTATGTGTTAAGTTGTGCATTCATTGCATATTCACCGTTCATGCTTTTTGGGCCTAATTTTGGCTTCATATTGATGTTATATAGCCAATTTTATACGGATTCTCGAGAAGTTACCAAAATTGCAATAATATTCTTTGTGACTTGACACCCCTTTTATCCCTAGAGGAAAATTCACCTTAACATGTATATCTTGCATGTGTTTCCTTACATTGAGAATAGGTATGTTCCTTGTGAATGGAACTAGATTGCTTATCGGTGATGCTCATTTCCTCCATTGTACTATAGCATTATTTTATTCTTTTTGATGTAGGAGCATTGCTAGAAATCATGCTGAGAAGGACCTATCACCATCTAGGAGCCTACATGAAATTTCAACGCTGGCAGTCACAACAGATATTTTGAAGTACGCCTTAACTTAGTGCTGGAAAAAAATATTTTGAGGCACGCTTGAGAAATCATGAGCGAAGTGGGAGTTTCCACTCCACATCTGGAATGCGACTGGACTAAGATAGACATAGGTTAGGTTTTGATGTAGAAAATTAGCCAGGGGAAACCCCAAGAGCCCTCTAAGTTAAATAGAGGTTTTGTATGCCCAAATGAGTCTGGCTGCAGGGTAGATAGCTGCAAGTAAGATAGCTACAAGTTAGGAGGAGTTTTTTGAGTTTCGAGTTTTTATTTTTTATCACAGTTGTAAAAATTTTCACTTATGAATATAACAAAGGAAAATTAATCCAATGCATGGTGTGGAAATTGTTTTGTAATTCTCTGTTATTGTGCTTCCATGAATGAATGAATGAATTTCGTTATGAATAGATGGTACTATGAATGTTAGGATAAGTTTCAAATATTTCTCTTCTATTGAGAGTGGTGCAATGTGTGCATGTACAACACAAGGAGTGCAAAGAGACTGTTCCAAGGCGTGCACAATTGCTCTCAAGAATTCAAACCTTGCGTAAAGATCTAGTGCAAGGAGTGCACAGATCTGAGATTTGACTAAGTGTCGAAGGGACTTTGCAAGAAGTTGAAGAATAAAAAAAGGAGAACACTAGGAGCGAGAGAGGAATTTATCTTCGATAAATCCTTCAGATACAAGTTATTGAAATCCCAGAAATGCAAGGAGTGCATGGGAATTTGAAGTATTCTCAAGACCAAGCTTAGGAGGAATAAAACTTTCTATAAGTGTTAACGAGATCCAAGAAACAAACTTGCAAGAAGGACAAAGGTTGAAGCCTTTGAATCTTTCGAAAATCTTCTAAGTCTGAAGAAAGCATAAGATTAGGGATAAATGTCTGGACCATCCGATCAACGTCCAGAAAGCGAGGAGTAAGAACAGAGGGGGAAATATCTCATTCATTTGGTTTGAGTGAAAAGGAAGCATAACCACCCGATCAAGGTAAAGTGCACTAATGATAAGCCCTGAAAGTATACAGGAGGATCGGGGTTACGAAAGTTCTGAAATTATTGAAACCATCCATCAAGGGGGACACATGGTGAGAGATTAGTGTTTCACTGACTCGTGACTCAGAGAAGTCAAAGGCAAAGTTATAAGAACTCGCAAATCAAGAAATCATGATTTGATCACAGTCGTTGATCAGAGGAGGGAGTTGAACCGTAGATATAGTTTTGTTCGGAGTTCACAACTCGGGATATCGGAAGTAGGAGTTTGGGGAACTTCCAAAATTTGAGTTCACGATTTGATATGAGACGTCAGATCAAGGAGAGATATGAACCATTGGTTTCCTAGGGAGATATCGGGGAGTCAGATATCAGGAGAGGGGAAGTGAGCGGTCCTCCAACTTCGTGAAAAAGGAAGCGTCGATATGAGAAAAGGAGATCAAGACCATTGGATCATGGGGATTATGAACAATTTATTTGGCACTCTGAAATATCGACATTTCGGGAGTCGGGATGACTCACATACGAAGACCCGATACGCGAAGTCACAATGCACCTTTTGAGTAGGCGAGTGGTCATATCCGTGGTCACGTAAAGGAAATGTCTTAGCCAGAGAAGAGATAGTTCTTGTTTTGTATTGAGGTTTTAACAACACTCAGGAGAGGGCCCGCGGGTCTCATATGACCCGCGTATTTGGAGAAAGGACCCATGTAATTTGGTTTTGGGTCTAGAAGAGACCCAGAGTGTCAATCAGACTCAGTTTCTTGATCGATCCTAGACCAAGAGGTCATGCAACTCTTAGGAGAGAATCAAGTGGTATCAATAAAAAGTTTTTCTTGCAGAAAGAAAGAAAAGGAGAGGAGACAAAAGAACTCAAATTTTTACTTTATGTGTGACAGACAGTCAACACAATGCAACCAAGGAGACGAGCGAAAGCATCTTTAGCTAATCGATATGTAGAAAGGGAGATGCGAGAACTTTTCACAATATTAGAGGTGATGGAGGTAGCATAGAGACGACCACCTGATATCAGAGACATCAGAGATGAAAAGAGTGAAGTAGTAGAAGTTGAAGAAGCTGCAAGAGAGGAGGTTGTCGAGGAACGCTTGTTGAGATCATTTGCTATATTGGGAGGCAGAGCCAAGATAGAGGTCCCAATGTATGAAGGAAATTTAGATGTTGAAGAGCTATTGGATTGGATAATATCCATGGACAAGCATTTTGACTATTAAGATGTCGATGAAGAGAGAAAGGTGAAACATGGTGTCACCAGGATAAAAGGACACGTAGCACTGTGGTGGGATGAACTGCAGGATGAGATGAGAAGAAAAGGAAAGAATAAGATAAAGAATTGGGACAGAATAGTAGCAAAGTTGAAGGATGAGTTCATGCCCAAGGATTATTGGATTAATACATTTAGGAAGATGCAGAACCTGAGATAGAAGGGGAAGATAGTTAAGGAGTACACAGAGGAGTTTTATAGGCTGAACATTAGAATAGGACAAAGAGAGAGAGATGAAGAAAAAGTTTCCATATATATGAATGGTCTGAGATATGAAATCCAATATGACCTTAGCATGATGTTGGTAAATATAGTGGTGGACGCTTATCATTTTTCACTGAAGGAAAAGGGGAAGTTGGCCAGAAAACAAAGCCAACAAGGAAGAGGTAAAATCCTATCCCCAAACAAAATCAAGGGATTTACCCATGACAAGGCACATCAGTCTAATGACGAGTTTGGAAAACCACACAATCACTTGGAAAGAGGAGGAAGTTCCCAAGGAAGAGAGGGTGGTGGAAGAAGTTCTTCTAGAGGAATATGAAGAAGAGGAGGAGGAGACGTAAGATGTTATGTCTGTGGAAAGACATGGCACATGTCTTGAGAATGTCCTGAGAAAAAGAAAGAAGGAGGAGGTGAAGCTCACATTTCAGAAGTGAAAAGGAGAGATGTTGAATAAGAAGGAGCAGAGGATGGAAGATCCTTGATGTTGAGGAAGGTTCTCCTAAAATCAGAGGCAGAAGTTGAAAAGTTGGTGCAGAGGAATAGTCTCTTTAGAACAGCTTGCAAGACTAAAGACAAATTATGCATGGTGATAATCGATAGTGAAAGAACTGATAATTTAGTATCCACAGAGATGGTGGAGAATTTGGAGCTGGATACAAATGCACATATGAATCCATACAAAGTCTCATGGTTGTAGAAATGGCACCAGGTAATGGTTACTAAACAATGCTTGGTTAAATTTAAGATAGGAGGATATAGGGATGAAATTCTATGTGATGTAATTCCCATGGATGTATGCCATATTTTGTTGGGAATACCATGGCAGTTTGACAAGAATGTCATTCATGATGGGAGGAAGAATACATACACCTTGGAGAATAATGGTAGGACACACATGTTGTTGCCAATAGAGGAGAAGAAAGTGAAGGAGGAAGCCAACACAAGCATACTTCTCATGATCAGGAAGGAACTCCTGAAAGAAGTCAAGAAAGAAGAGGAGATGCAGTTTGTTGTGGTAAGGAAACCTAGAATTATCCTTACAAGTACTTTAATGGATTATTTGCCTGAGGACGTTCAGGAATTGTTGGATAATTTTGTTGACATAGTGGTGGATGAGATGCCTAACTCATTTCCACCCATCAGAAGTATCACTCATCATATTGAATTGATACCAGGAGAAAGTCTGTTGAATAAAGAAACATACATATTGACACCTCGAGAGAATGAGGAAGTGAAGAACCAAGTCCAAGAATTGTTAAACAAGGGTTTGGTCAGAGATATATTGAATCCATGCACAATACCAACTATGTTGAGTCCAAAGAAGGATGGAGGATGGAGGATGGAGAATGTGTACAGACTCAAGAGCCATTGACAAGATCACCATCAGGTATATATTTCCTTTACCAAGAATGTATGATTTAATAGATTGTTTAAGTGGAGAAAATTTATTTTCTAAGATAGATTTGAAAAGTGGATATCACCAGATTAGACTGAGAGAAGGTGATGAGTGGAAGACATCCTTTAAGACAAATGAAGGTTTGTATGAGTGGATTGTTATGCCATTTGGCTTAACGAATGCCCTGAGTACTTTTATGAGGCTGATGAATGAGATAATAAAAGATTACATTGTCAATTTTTTGGTTGTATATCTGGATGATATACTGATATTTAGCGGGACTGAGGAACATTTGAGGCACTTAACGCTAATGATGAGGAGATTAAAGCAGGAGAAGTTGTTGATAAATCTAAAGAAGTCCTCTTTTATGAAGACATAACTCATTTACTTGGGTTTTTTGATCTCTTCTAATGAACTGAAGATGGATCTAGAAAAGGTGAAAGAAGTCAAAGAATGGTCGTCACCAAAGAGTATGTTCAAGGTAAGGATCTTCCATGGATTAGCAAGCTTCTATAGGAAGTTCATCAGAGACTTTAGTGGAATTTGTGTGCCAATCATGGATATGGTGAAGAAGAAGCACAAGTATTTCAAATGGACAGAGGAAGTTGAGAGGAGATTCAATATATTGAAGGTGAAAATAACATAACGACCAATTCTGGTCTTGCCAAATTTTGAGAAGACATTTCAAGTGAGATGTGATGCAAGTGGAGTTGCAATTGGAGTAGTTTTGAGCCAGGATAATAGACTTGTTTCCTATTTCTAGTGAGAAGTTGAATGAGACCAAGAGAAAATACTCCACGTATGATAAGGAATTTTATGCCATGATTCAAGCCTTGAAGAAGTGGAGACATTACCTTGTCTCACAGGAATTTGTCTTGTACAACGATAACCGGGATTTACAATTCATAACCAGATAGGAAAAATTGAATCAGAGGCATGCAAAATGGGTTGAGTTTATGCAGAATTGTAATTTTTTCATAAAACATATTTTTGGGAATGCTAGAAAAGTTGTTGATGCATTAAGCAGGAGATGCTTGATTCTATAGGAATATTAGGTGAAGACCTTGCGGTTTGAACACCTTAAGGACATGTATTGTAATGATACAGATTTCAAAGAAACATACGAAGCATGTACAAGTCCTGTACTGAGAGAAAAAATCTAGTGGACAGAGTATATGATTCAAGACAGATTGTTGTTCAAGGGAAATCAGTTGTGCATACCAAAATGCTCAATGAGGGATAACCTTTTGAAGGAAAAGAATAGTGGAGGATTGGCTAGACATTTCATACTATTAGCCAAGAATGAGAACAAAAGTGATAAAGTTCATGAATAGATGAAAAATATGCCTACATGCAAAAGGTAAAAGACAGAACATTATATTGTATCAACCATTGCCAATAACAGAGCGGCCTTGAGATGCAATAAGAACGGATTTTGTGTTGGGACTGCCAAGAACACAAAAAGGATTTAATTCTATATTTGTGGTGGTGGATAGATTTTCAAAGATGGAACACTTTATCCCATGGTAGAAGAGCAATGATGCAACACATATTGCAAATCTATTTTTCAAGGAAGTTGCAAGACTTCAAGAACTACCCAGAACCATTGTCTCGGAAAGAGACACAAAATTTGTTGGAAAATTTTGGAGAACACTGTGGAAGAATTTGGGGACAGATTTTTCCTTTAGATCAGCTTATCACCCTCAGACAGATGGACAAACTGAGGTGGTAAGAAAAATTTTGGGAAAATTGTTGAGGAGTCTGGTTACTGAACACCATAACCAGTGGGATAAGATTCAACCACAAGCAGAATTTGCATACAATGATTCACTGAAAAGGAGCACTAGAAAGAGCCCATTCCAAATATTGTATGGAATGAAACCCAAGGGAGTATCTAAGTTGAGAGAATTGGAATAGAGTGAGACCAAGAGTGTTGGATCTTCTACATTTTTGCTGCAAAAATGTAGAAGCTCCATAGATAGATAAGAGGACAGTTGCAAAGTTCTAACCAAGAGTACAAGCGCAGAGTTGATCAACATTGCAAAGAACTTCAATTTGAAGTAGGAGATCAGGTTCTGGCACATCTCAGGAAAGAAAGCTTCCCTAGGGGAACATATAACAAGTTAAAGAGGAAGAAGATAGGGCCATGCAATATCTTGAGGAATTTTGATACAAACGCCTATGAGATTGAGATGCCAGAAGATGTGGGCATATCGCCCATATTCAATATATAATACCTGTATCCTTACATGAAATATGACACCGAGGGATCAAAAGATCAAGAGAAGATTCAGTGGGAGAAACAAATTACAGTAGAAGAAAAACCACATATGGAGAAGTTTGGTGATCAGAGGATCGACAAAAATACCAGGAGGAAGACCTATTTTGAATATCTGGTCAAGTGGAAGGGACACTCAATAGAATATTCCAGTTGGGAAAATGAAGTTGTTATACAAAAGCATGGAAAGTCGGTGCAAGAGCTCATGGAAAGGAGTCCATGAATATTTTTCAAGGGGAGTACGATGTAGGAGCATCGCTAGAAAGCACGCAAAGAAGGACCTATCAATGTCTGGGAGCCTGTACGGAATCTCAACACTAGTAGTCACAACAGATATTTTGAAGTACGCCTTAATTTAGCACCAAAAAAAAATCTTTTGAGGTACACTTGAGCAATCGCGAGCGAAGTGGGATTTTCCACTTTGTCTCTAGAATGTGACTGGACTAAGATAACCGTAGGTTAGGTTTTGATGTAGAAAAGTGTCCAGGGAAAAACTTAATATCTCTCTAAGTTAAATAGAGGTTTTGTACGCCCAAATGAGGTTGGCTGCAAGGTAGATCGTTGCAAGTAAGATAGCTACAAGTTAGGAATTCTAAGTTTTCAGTTTTTTTTTTATCATAGTTGTAACCATTTTCACTTATGAATATAACAGAGGAAAATTGATCCAATGTATGGTGTGGACATTGTTTTGTAATTCTCTGTTATTTTTCTTTCATGAATGAATGAATTTCATTATGAATAGATGGAACTGTGAATGTTAGGATAAGTTTTAATTGTTTCTCTTCTGTTGAGTGTGGTGCAAGGTGTGCACACAGGACGCAAGGAGTGCATTAACAGTATTTGTTTCGATTATGAAGCTCATAAGAGATAGCATGAAAATTTCCCTTTGTAAGGAGTGCAAAGAGACTGGTGCAAGGTGTGCACAGTCACCCACAAGAATTCAAACATTGCGTAATTGTTGTGAGTGGGTAATCCCCCTACAGACTAACACTTACGGTTTTATCATGCATGTAGAAAAGACCTAAAGATTCCTAATTTTTACCATCATCCCAGACCTAATCCCCATTATTCTTAAGCAAATACACAGTTAAGAAGATCAAGTGAACATACCTTATTTCTAGCATTTGGTATCGATCCCTCTTCAAGCTTGGTTGCTCTTTGACTGCAACTCTCCTCCCGAGGCTGACCTGCATTCACAAAAGACAAACAAAGAACTCCACATGCATTTGATCTACAGATTAATGGGTTAGATATTTAGTCAACATGTACACAATAAACAATGAAAACCTCATATGGTGGGACAGGAAAAGTACTTCTTTATTATTAACTTCACTAAATCAACTTACAATGATGAAGCCGACCACTACTCCATGAATCTAGTCCTGGGATCCTCTTTTACTGTGCAACAATTGCTAACACACTTTCTTCTTTTCTTCATTGAAATCACAAAATCGTTGCAGAATCTTGGGCAAAGGGGAATATGAATTCAGGTAGAGTTTCTTTACTATGTTTTTCCTCCTTTCAAATGGGACCCTTACCCCTTCTTTTATAGGCTATAAGGAGCTAGGTATTTGGTCGAATGATCGGCCAGGCATAGCTAAAAGGTTTAGTTAACTTGCCCAAAGTTGTGTGTTCTGTCAAGAACTTTCCTTTTTCCATGCTTTTGGAGCAGCTAGCGTGTACACGCTTGTAGTAATGGAGTAGGGCATATGGGCCTTTATAAAGAGAGTTTTTTAACCAGAGTTGTTTAGTACTAGCTTGGCAAAGAAGCAATATGGGATGGCTTGATGTTAGGTAATTATTTTTGGTGAAAATTAGGGTTATAACAGATGCCCCCTAATGTGTGAGGTCATAAGAGCATCTGATAGCCGAAATACATTACCAATGTTTATCAACGTACCAAAATGGTGAGCCCAGGGACCAGAATTTGGGAGGTTCCCTTTGCAAAATAACAATTGTCTCACCGAGGTGGGCATAACCATGCTCAGAATGAAATAAAATCATGGCTACCAATCAAATACATTGTATATCCATGTCATATAACTATATAAAGTGTCGTTGCGAGAAATACACAATGGATCTACATCTCAAAATAAAAAAGATATACATGTATAGTATTCATTTTCTAGAAGCTAATAAGGTCTGATGGCTAGAGATGCGGTCTTCAGAGCTTGAGCAACAACTTCAAAATATTCAAAACTCAGGTAGGAGTGTAATATGAGTGTATGACTTCACTACCGAGAGGTCTTCGATGGCTCGTCGATCATGGACTAGAGAATCGTGATGATCAGATTGAAGACTTCATTGATTTCAAACAAAGACTAGATTGGAATTTTGGGATGGTCGAGCATGAGGGAAAGAGACAAACTGTAGAGGGGTCGACTCAGGCTTGGAAAAAATTCCCTTGGACCATATCACGACAAATGATGAGACTCAGGAAGCATTTCATTAACATAAGTTCACGAGGTAGGAGGAAATGCAAACTCTCCATATGTTTGGAAGAATAACCAAATGGAGGAGGACACAACTCAATGTAGAGGGAACAACTTTCTAAGATCATATTAAATCCTAGGGCTTGACGAACAAACATAAGGATGTGCTTTATCCAAGGGCAACTCATTATGCTGCCAATACAAAGAAAATACTTTTTTCTTCCTCTTTTTGGGGTATATTTGATTTTTTTGTCTTTTTCAATAATTTTGGAAAAAGAATAAAAGAGTGCTACGTTACAAAGGAGGAATGAGTTTCGCAAACATACGAGTTCGAGGCGCAAGGACAAGACTGATTTTCAAAGCAAGGAAACTTGGGAAAAATCCCTCCTAGGGCCAAAGGTGTCAAGATAGAGAGGTGAAGTGCTATAGGGCTTGTGTATAAGGCATGCTTCAGATGGTTCAGTTGAGAGAAACATGGAGCCGACATTAGACCAAAGACACAGGTATGCAAATGGGATTAATAAGACACACAATGGGAATGTCCTTCGATGTAATTTTAACAAGTTAAGACAAGGTAAGCTTGGTCATTTTTCATGTTTAGAGAGTTTGAAAAAACATAAAAGGAGACTCCACTCGGATACCTTTTTCAAAGATAGTCTAGTTGGCTCGAAAAAGGGGTAAACTAGCACCGACCATACATCTATTCAAAACCATTTTAACGAGTGTGATAAAGACAAGGACACTCGGAAATTTTTTCATTTTTAAGGAGTCTAAAAAAAGTTTAAATATGGACTCCGTCAGGAATGTTCTTCTAGACCATTTTAATGAGTGTGAAAGAATAAGGTCACTCGACGATCTTTTCAATTTTAGGAAGTCTGAAAAGAGCTTTAACTATGGACTCTGTGGGGATTCCTTTTTCATAAAATTAGTCCCTTAGGCCAGAAAAAGGGTTAAAAGTATACCTGAGAATACTCTTCTAGAGAACTGAGGCTCCTAGAGTATACCTTTGTTCATACAATTGACCATTCGGACTAAAAAAGGGGTAAACTACCGTCGGAAAAACGTGCCTTCAAATTTTATTTTAACGAACGCGAAGGGCAACAAGATCGCTCATCAATATTTTCATGTTTAGAGAGACTAAAAATGGCTTAAAAGAAGACCCGTTGGGGGATACAACTCATGTATGAAATTGGTTCAAGTAGAGCCCGTTGCTAGGATCATACCAAGAGTCTCTTCGATAGTCAACTTGGAAAGTCTCCTAAAAGGGAAGAAAACACAAACCATGGTGTAAGCCCTCCCGCGGTATAGAAACCATAGTCATGGCTTCAAGGATAGCCTCATCTGAAGGAAATTCAAAATCTGATAAATCACGTAACCGAGGGTCGACAGTCCCAAAGAGTGAAGTAATCTGACCATACTCCATATAACAATGGAGGTTCTGGCTAGGACTGGTAGAGTCTATCAGCAAATAATCACAAGCATGAGGGATTGAGGATCTACAAACAGCGAGATAAGATTCAAAAGGATACTCAAGCCCACTTGGACCAAGAGGGGGAAGAAAGGGCTCCCATGCCCCCAATGGATACACTAATGGATCAATTGTTGATTCCAAGTCTCGAGAAGGAAAACATGATTGCACAGGTTCCTTCTCATAAGTAATTTAACACCGAGGATAAGATGCCACATAATTAACCCGTGGTGGGGTGGAGTCTACACAAACACTAGGAACATATAAAGGGGAAGCCTAGACTAACGCTAAAGTAGGATGGTGATTATTAGATGCCAGCTGGTCAATACTGACAATGCTTCCATTGTGAGGGAAGTGCATCACCTGGAAGAGCGTATATACCACAACATTCATAGCATATACATAATCGCGCCCAAGAAGCATATTGAAATCTAATGGGCCTTGCACCACTATAACATTGACATGGAAAATATTCCCACCTAATGAGACAGGCTGCTGAGGAAGAACCCCAAAATATTCACTAGAACATCTACCAAAATACAACAACTCATGTGAAGGAGACACAAGCTTGGGAGAACCCAAGACTTTCCAAACTGAGGAGGATAAAATACTTGCAGAGGCTCCTTCATCCACAATAAATCGATAAATGTTTGTTGAATTAACTTCAACCCTTATTTGAAAGGGTGCGGAGGAAGGAAGATGAGGCTCAACAAGGTCATTCCAATCAAAGGAAACCATCCTAGGGATTGGAGGGGGTGTGCTCAAAGCGAGCGAAATGCCCCCTTGTTCTAAAAATACTGAACCAGAAATGCTAAAAACATAGTCAGTAGACACGTGACTTGCCAAAAGAAGAGTGGGATCATCCGATGACTGCATCGGCATGACCACTTTCGCAACCAATGGTTGAATAGGTTGTGATACTACATGGTCTAAAGGAACCTCACCCCCCAAAATAGGAGTGGGATCAACTGATGACTACATCGACATGACCACTTTTGGAACCCATGGCTGAATAGGCTGTGAGACTGCATGGTCTAAAGGTGCCTCACCCCCCAAAAGAGGAGTGGTATCAGTTGATGAATGCATCGACATGACCACTTTTGTAACCAATGGTTGAATAGGCTACGAGACTACATGGTCTAAAGGAACCTCACCCCCAAAAAGAGGATTCGGATCAGTCGATGACTGCATCGGCATGACCACTTTCTCAACCAATGGTTGAATAGGCTGAGAGACTACACGGTCTAAAGGCACCTCACCCCCCAAACGAGGAGTGGGATCAGCCGATGGTTGCATCAGTGTGACTACTGTCTCAACCAATGGTTGAATAGACTACGACGAATCCTCAATAGACTCAGAATCAAAAGAGCTTGCAGATAGGGACCACAATCTTTTTACATCTAGAATGCCAGGGCACAAATGAGTAAGGTGATCTCCCTTGCAAAGATTACAAAGGAACTTAGGCTTATGCCCTATTCATCTATGTTTCTCAACAGAATTAATGCCCCCAACATGACTAGCTGTGGTTGGTTCCAGATCTCCAACATGACTTGCATAGGTTAGTGATGGGTTGATAACATGAATTGCAGAGGCTACAGACCTATTACCAGTATGACTAGCTGTGACTGGAATTTTTCCCTCGGCATGAGTTGCAGAGGGTGGGTGTGTTCCCCTAGCATAACTTGCAGAGGCTAGGTGTTGGTATTCAATGTGACTTGTAGAGGTTTTCAGCCTATCTCCAACATGACTCGTAGAGGTTAGTGATTTCTTCTTCCTATTTTCCTCTTTCTATTTCATTTAGACCTACAGTTACTAGTAAATGTACTTTCACCAGAGGCAGAGGAAGGAGGTGGAGAAGACTTTTCTGATGAAGAAACATCAAATGGGTTCCCATGAAATAAAGTTCTTAACTGAGAATCATCAAGAGAATTTGGGACATTTGGAATGGTACCCAACCAAACCGGTAATCCCACATTCAACTCAAGAATGTACAAAGTGGCCATCAAAGGGACACCAACATTTTAGAAGAAAGGAAAAGCACAAGAATCCCCTTGCTTAGGGGTTCCTTGGTTGATATCATCAAGAACTTTAGACATGAATATCTTAAGCACAGTTTCTCCCTTTGTGATATCGTTCAAGTCTATAAATGTCTCACACACTCACTCTGAAGAACCAGTGTTATCAAAACAATGCCTATAAAGAGGCGGCTCCACGTTTCTAAGAGGAATACTGGAAAGTCCTCTCAACCGATGGAGTGGGCGGTATACCACCCTAGGTCAGAGAACCAAAGCCACAATAGACTAACTCACTATGGAAAACTAGGGAGCACAGAGCACACACTAAAAGTTCCTAAAGGCAAATTAAGAAAATGACTAACTAGTTGGAAGGACAGTTACACCAACCAACACTAGAGAAACTTACTAGTGCAAATGAAACTCCAATATGGAAGCACCCTCCGGGTATACTCTACAAAGCGTGGCTCGATTTCTGCCCTAGGTACTGCGGTATACCCCCGCGATCACCTGTGTAAATCCCTAAAATAAAGGAAACTAGGTTGCCAACTCATGAACAATCGCCAGGTGGGTATAGTTGACGGTCGGGTGGACCACAATGAACAGGCTATCAAGATTGCAACCTATCAAGGGCATCAAAAGAAAGTGTTCTGGAAGACGACTAAGGACCTTGAATAGTTTCGAGACCCACGAAGCTCTGTGGCAAATGCAATCAATGGAATCCCAAGACAAGTCCTCTATATGTGTTTCCCACTACGCTTGGTCCGGATTTGGAGGGATTATCTTTGCTACCTTTCTGTACACAACCTCATGTTTAGCCCGTGTGTTAGAGGGGGGTCACGGATAATTTCGACATTACTGGAATTCTACACTCCTTAGCACAAACTCGTATGTTTTTTTTATAGCCTTGAAGAGTTTCCTCTCCAACCTAAATCAAGGCTCTAGCCTAATCTAGTTGATGGACCCTACAAACATCAAGTGTAGTAAATTTTAATTAACGTTCTTTTTACTAGCTTGATTTACTCAAAAGGGTATGGTAGTGCAACTGATGGTGTTAAGAATCTTGCGAAAAATGATGAAACTTATATAAACACTGGCAAAGAATGATTATATATATATATATAT
>ML779153.1:527275-566162 GCA_009831015.1 Picea engelmannii | reverse complement strand
TATATATGGCATGACTAAAATGTTTTCATTACATCAAAAAGTGTGTAGAAGAGAAAAATATTGGGTCCATCCACCCATACAACATCACCAGACAATGCATACAAAAAACAGGACCGTGGGGAGACTCTAATCTCCCTGCACTACGTTGTGCTATGAGTAACATACTACTGCATGCACTACATGCCTCAACAGAGAATTGATGTTCTCTAGCACTCCTACAGTGTGTCGTTGAAGACGCAAAGGCACATCCCCCCTCCGCAGAGGAGGGATGCCCATAGTAAGGCCTTGGAGATTTCTTTTGACCTCCCGGAGACCCACCACTGGTACCATCGGATCTGCCGCAGCTGGGGCGCCTCCATGATGCCCTGGTACTGGTAAATCAACAGGGTGCACTGCTCCCTTGTCTGCACATTGGAAACAAAACATCTGATAAGACTCTTTTACATACCCCAAAAAAATACATACACATCAAAAACTTAAAAAATAAAACTAGACAAGGTACGGCTTAGTCTCTTACCTAACTGGTCCCAATCTTCCCCCGCGGGAAAAATCAAGTCCATACTCCCACGGAAGTCCACATCGGTGTATGGGAAGTCCTCTATCCAGAGGTACTGCCATCTCAACCAGGCAAAAAAATCGCCAGTAAAGTGGAACTCTGACTCTGAGACTAGCCTTGGAGACAGACTAGTCCATCTCTCCATCCAAGGTTCGTCCACTGTGCGAACTGCCAATGCTATCTGAGGTTGCATCTGAGGGATGTGCTCTAGGAAGAATGAGACTAAGAACGATCCATAACCGAACTTCTTTTGGCCATTCCTACACCGTGAGATCTGTTCCTTCACATTCCGAAGGAACGTTGCACTCCAATTGAACAGTGTTGGCTCTAAACACTGAACACCATAGGCTACCTGTGATCTCAATGCCAAATGAGCACTAGTGCTATGAGTCACACTTGTGATAGAAAATAATATAGATTGAAGAGGCAGATATCGTATATCCTTGATAGGGATCCTGCCCCCTACCAACCTTGCTCCCGGAATACAGTGACGTGTCAGATACACGTCCACCTGCTCAGGTAATGCCCTCTGCCCTGTAAAAGCTATGGGGACCCCTCTTTTTGAGAGGCCGGTCAGAAAGTACACATCTTCCAACTCAATGGTTAGGAGTTGTGTACCAATATGGAATCCCTGTTCCGTAACATCCCAAAGGCCAATCATGTTCTCAAGCAGTAGAATCTCTCTTTTCATTTTTTGGAATTTGAAAAACTTGAGCAAGCCACAGGATCTCAAAGCAACCCGCATACAGGGACTCCGTAGAGCGGCTAAATCATCCATCTCATGCTCCCTCTCTTTCCATTCAATCATGATTTCTGAATACACCTACAAAACAAAAAATCAAGATTTTCATCATTCCTCACATTTTTGTGATTTCGGTGATTTTCAAAAAGCATTTTAAAACATAAAATCAAATGCCCATGACGTCTAAAAGCAACCAATCATCCTTTTTAACCACCACACTCTTTAATATTTACCAAACAATGATTAAAACGTGGTAAAAATGCAAAACGATTTGAAGGGGTGCGTGGGCCCATGAGGGGAATTTTCATGAGTTTCTTTTGCTTAAATTATCGGTCTAATCAATTGCAAGGGTATAAGCATCCTAACGACCCTTCTCCAATACATTTTTGTGAAAGATCCCCCCTATTTCATTAACTTTTAAAAGGAGGCCGATTTGGTTCAAAAAGGGGCGACCTAGGGATTTGTGTTTTAAATTAATAATGCCATGAAAATCAAATTGAAACCATGCAATTGAAAGAGCGAAGAATGAACACCTATCTGGTCTGAACGGTGTGCGAAATGGTCGATCGTAGCTACGGCAGCGAGAAAAACAAGATTTGCTCCAATTGAGATTCTTCAACACTCCACAAATCCTTGCAAATGGAATGGTAAATAAATTTCCAAATCAATTGTTATTTGTAGGATTTCATTTTTTCTATAAGGTATGGTCATTTTTGGGTTTCTCTAATGGTGTAAATGGCTTCACTAATCTCCGGTTTATAGTTTCTGGCATCGCAGGTTTCCTGGCAGTTCTAATAAATCATTTACCTTGTCGCATTTATGAGCATAGTCTTAGTTCGTTCTCGAGCTCGAGAATATGAGAACGTAACCGGGTAAACTTTTATCTCTTTTTCGGACCCATACGGATACGATCACATGAAAAAGGAACCCCCCTGGAGTCTCCTTTAAACCCTTTTCAGACTCTCTAAATATGAAAAGATTTTCGAGTGATCTTGCTTCCTTTCACACTCGTTAAAAGGTCAGAAAGGGCGTCTTTCGAGCGATAGTTTAACCCTTTTTCGGTCTTTTCAGACTACTGTATGAAAAAGGAACTGAGAGAGTTCTCTTTTAAGTGTTTTTCCAAACTCTATAATCCCAAAAAACCTTCGAGTTTTCTATCTTTGGACTCGTTAAAGCACACATCGACAAGCCCATATGGGAACAAACCCTTACTTCTTCTGGTTCGATAAACAAAGGAAGAGGAACTTACCGAAGGTGAGTTATATTGAGCATGTGTTATCCTCCTCAAGCTCATTAAATCAAAAAGAGGTACTCATCTATCTGGATGGGGGAAAAATTGAAAGGATCAAGCCTAGCAGTCTCTTGAAAACATCATCCAACATTTCTTAGAGTCGCCCTTGAACACAAAACTTTGTCACTTTGCATATATCATAATCTGCTGAACCTCTGCACTGAGTCAATCCTCCGAGTTTCCTTTAACTCCTGTGGATCACCCGACGCAAGTCACAGTATCCATTGCACATTTTTGGTCCATGTCATGTTTTGTTGTTGTGCCTCAGTGTTCAAGGGAAGTATCCGCCTCGAGAGTCAACCATCCCAAATATCTTGTCTCAAAACCCGTGTCAGTCCATGATCTTTTGATCTACCAATTACATCTTTATACAAGTTTCACGTCGTTGATGGGGGATACATTAAGGCCCTCCCTCGACGAGTCTATTCCTATCGACTCCAACACATTATCCAGGAATTAGACTTAGAAACTAACTAGTACTTTGGGACCTGCATGCCTCAATGGCAGGCCTCCTCACATTCAACAGTGGGTTTGCATCATTGACCTCTGATCGAATGATTCCATGAATGTTCGAACTCAACTCATCTAGTCACATTCAGTGGAATGTACTAAGGTACCTTGGGAATCATTGACATTAATGGTGATCTCCCTCGCACTTGTTAACGGTTTACCTCATTGACCGGTAATCAAGTGGTTTCTACCATGTTCGACACCAAGACATCTATTCACATGGTTAGAATCGTATCGCACGGGGATTGGTAAGAAGACCCTGGGTTGAGTAATTCACTTTGATATATGTTTTCGCCCAGGTTGCGAAGGAGTTCTGGACAAAGAACACATACATTGCTACATAGATCCACTTTGTATTGGTCATGGCTATGTTTTATCATCTCGTAGATCCACTGTGTATTCTTCGTGGCTACGATCATTCTGAGTCATCAAAGTATAGATCCACAGTGTATTTTTGGTGGCTATACCCTTTCATCAATACAATTATGGATCCGCAGTGTATATTATGGCGGCCATACCTTACAAATATTAATCATCCAAACATAGGTATGCCTGCCTTGGGTTTTGAAATATGTCATGATATTTGTTGTATGTTTGTGTGTAGCTTCCGTCAGGTTCTCCGAGTCTATACCCTCGCTTGAACGTCTACAAAGTATTTCAGTCATCATTTTGCATCTTCTGACTTCATACTTTGGGGGGCATTCTGTTACACGTCAAAATTGCTCAACTGGATAAGTGTTGCATTGTCCCTATCAATTGTCGTAAGTGTCGCATCATTCCTTACAACTTTTGCAAGTGTCACAAATTGGTCACTAGTGTCACAAACGATGTTCAGACATAATTCCATGACTACGACACTGAAGAGACACTTATCATATCTCATATGACTGATTTGAAGGAGGAGAACTGGTTTATTGGAGTAAAACAAATCTTGACACCTGAAAGGCACCCAAAAACAAAGGTTTGGAGGGGGAAAGCTCCCCTACTTCAGCTGCAGAAGTGTTGGCACTCCCCTATAATGCTTCAGGGAGCGTTATAACACTCCCCAGCCCCTTTTGGAGGAGCGCTTCCCATCTTGAGAGCTTTGGCGCTTCCCCAAGGCTTACCAAGGAGCGCTACAACGCTCTGAGATCCCTTCTGTGGGAGCGCTCCCTATTTTGGGTCAGTTGTTGATCCGTTGAGAAGAATAAGGGGAGGATTATTCGAGATTAGGAGGCAGTTGTGCTCAAATTCTCGGTTTCATCAAGAGATCCCTGATCTAAGGAAAAGGCTCCCAACTTGCTCTAAATATAACTCAAGAGGTTAAGCTCCTCTTAACCTATATAAAAAGGCTCCATGATGGTGGAAAAGGGGAGATATGAACATATGAAACTTATGATCTTGGAGGAAACTCACAGTCAGCCAAAGGAGAGTGATCAGTGAAGCTGTTGTTATTCAGGTCGCGGATCTTTCAGGAAAGGGTTAGACGAAGGGGACTTGACGAAGCTGTCACATTCGCATCTGTGATTGAAAGTACTGTTGTCGTTATTCTCATTAATATGACACGCTTGACCTGTTTCTTTCTAGTTTGTGTCTGATGTTACATGAACTTATCATTTATTGATAGATATGTTTTCATTCTAATGTCAATAGAGTAGGAAGTGGTCGTATCTTGTTTGTCCATAGAACTTAGTGAAGAGCAAAGGATTGGAGCGCAACTCGGAGCGTGCAGGGACAAACGTCGATTAAGAGGTACTCATGTTATCCTTCCATCTCATGCATTAGTTTAGATAGATTTGAAAGGAAGTCAGTGTCCACGTTAAGCATTTTTCTGTCTAGGGTTAAGGTCAAGCCTTAGAGGTGATCTACCTGTCCGCAGGGAGATTTTCCTACAACACACACAGGAGCAGAGCTACCCGAGCTGAGCAAAAGGGATATGCATAAATGCGAGCATGCGAAGGTGGTGGAGTTATTCACTACCATGCAAAAAAATTATGGTCGAAGTACAACCGTCGATTTACATAGTAATTCAACCCATTATAGCATAGTGAACAATCATATCACTTGGCTGACTAATGAAAAATGTTAAGTGCATGCACGATAAACGTTATACCAAGGTTTTATTAATCCACCAACAGTCAAATTGAAATCCATACAAAACTCAACTATGTGCCAATGTATCAACTGATATTGATAGTTTAATCAATGTGCCAAATGGTATTCATATAGTTGTCAAGACAAAAGTTATGAAAAGATTAACATAAGGATTATATCATATATATATAGAAAATTTAATCATAACCCCTATGCATTTTCATAGAATCAATGATCAGGCAAGTCATATAAAGTGAAAATCCAAATGCCTTACAAACTCAAAAAAACCAAGTTACACAATCAATCGAAGTATGAGAACCGATTAGAGGATCTTGCCAGTTGTATAATGATCAATAAAAGGTGAGCGCAATAGGCATGATGACAAAAAAGATATTGTCAGTTCAGATAATGATCGAAATATGACTTCAAAAGGAGAAGTTGTCATGCTTACAGTCATGAAAACAAAACGAAAATAAGTGTGTAAATGTCGCAAGAAATGAAAATGTCGTCTATTTGAGAATTGCAACAAAACTTGATGTTTGCAAGACATAGGTGTAGGCAGCTTATAGAATCATAAGAAAAGGTGAACTGGCTGCCAACAATGGCGACACACTGGTAGAAGCAGTTATCTCTGTCAAAGAAACAAGTTTAGATTAGGACGGCAAAGAAAATTTCAACTTGAAAATAACAATCGAAAAATCGTACAAACATTATCATTAACCATCTTTTCCAACAGTGTTTCAAAAGATGAAAACTAATAAAAGTCTTAAGATCAGCAAGTCACGATATTAAAGATAAAATATCCAATACTGTTGGCATAGCCACTACTTCCAGTAGGCTATTTAACCCACTCTAACATCTGTGTCCTGCCAAGAAGTTCTGGATTAGAACAAAGGACGTTAAAGAGGTTTTTTTTTACAAATTTTCATGTACCCGACATTGCTTCGCTGCTAGCGGGCCTGTTCAGTACCCCGACGAAGTTGTCTTGGCGCCATGCATGCATTTACCCGCTGCCAGCAGACCTGTTCAGCATCCCGATGGGTTTACAAGCACTTCCCACAGCTCTTCTTAATAAAAAAAAAATTTTCATAGGTATATAGTTGAGCGGGGTGACGCTGAAAATCTTGATATTTTAACATGTTTTTTCAGACCTCATCAGAATTTTTTAGGATTGTCCTTTATTAAGATCTAGAGAAGTTTTATTTATAACAACAACTTCCTATGACAGGGAGACATCTTCTGAGTCATTCCTTTATGGAAAAGTGACAGCGTAAAAAGATAATAGATGATCTTGACAAGCTTTGCTTAGAGATTGAAATCAGTAAACTTCTTTCAAACAACAGATTTTTCCAACACAGATATCAATTTCGGCAATATATCATTGATGTTTGTTAAAAATTTTCAGAAGTTATTTCAGCGAAGAAATTTTCTATCATCTTTTTCTGAATAGCTTAGTGTACATGTATGTGTATGTCCAAAACACAAACTGATAAATTCAAATCAAAATAAAAAATAGAAAGCAAACGAAAGTGAAAACAAAAATGAAATATTTACATAATATACAAGGGCAGTTATCAAGCAAAGTATCTTTTTAGGGCTTGGCCATTCACCGGGTAGGTGTCAAGCTGCCCTTCAAGATTCTGCAATCGAAAAGAACTAGGACCGAACTTTTCAGCAGTCAAAAATGGTCCAAGCCATAAGTTTTGAAATTTTGTGTGCTCACCCTTTCCTTCATGTGGTTTGTCCCATTTTAAGACGAGATCACCTACTTCAAAATTCCTATCAGAAGAAGAATTAGAATCAAACTAGATTTTAACCAATTGTTGATGTTGATCTAATTTACGATTAGCTTGGGCTCTTACCTCTTCAAATTTCATCAAAGCGTTAATCCATTTTTCTAAAGGGGGACAATCTTCTTCTTGGACTTTTTGTGACAACTAAAGCGAAGGAAGAAGAATGTGAGGTGGCATAATTGCTTCTCTGCCATAAACGAGAAAAAAGGGGGAGTTACCTATAGCGGATTTTGGCGTTACCCTATCATCCCACAATGCGTTTAGCAGCGCATTGTGCCAATTCTTGTGATTTTCAACCACCGTTCTCTTGATAATTTTAATCAAGTTCTTGTTTGTTGATTCTACTAATTCGTTGCCCTGGGGGTAGTAACTAGCAGAATACTTCAGCTTAATTCCTTTCTCCAAAGAAAAATTGCTCATATCAAGACAAGAAAAGTATGAAGTGTTGTCAAATACTAGACAGTCAGGAATACCAAAACAGGTGATAATATTCGAGTTTAGAAAAGCGATTACCTGACTAGTGTTAACAGTTCTTAATGCAGCAGCTTCAGACCATCGAGTAAAGTAATCTGTGGCTGTCACAATATACTTGTGTTGTTGCAAGGACGGAGGGTTAATTGGACCTATGATATCAAGGCCCCATTGCTGGAAAGAAGAATGTACTGAAACGGGTTGCAAGGGAAAGGCTGGTTTTTGCAACCTCCCTGATGCTTTCTGAGAGATGATACATTTATGACACAAGGCATGAGTGTCCCTAAAAAGCATGGGCCAGTAGTAACCGGCTCTTAAAACCTTATGAGCAGTGGTGTCACCACTGAAGTGACGGCCAACTTCTCCTACATGCAACTCTAGCAAGACTTTTTCTGCTTCGTCTTTCTCAAGACAGCGCATCAGTACGCCGTCAAAATTCTGACGAAATAGTACACCGTTAACTAGATGAAAGGAGGCAGACTTTAGTCTTAACACTCTTCTCTTGGAGGGTTCAAGGTGATGGGGTGCTGACCCATGTTCAAGACAAAATCTAATATCGTCGTACCAGGGACTAACAAGGTTTTGTGTGTAACAGATCAAACTTTGATCGCTTTGTCTTAGGTTTGACGTATCACTATCTTCTTGCTGTCCTGTTTCCGAATCAACAACCAATTTACAGAACCCTTGGCTTCTCACGATCTGAGTTGAGGTGATTTCTAAGTCATACTTCTGCAAAGAGGTGACCCTGTTAGCTCTCTTTTCTCCTAACTCCTTCTGCACTAACAAGTTCCTTACGGCAGGGTAGGGGACAATGAATTTCGTCCTTGACTTCAAAAGATAGGACCGGAAATGCTTAACTGCTTTGAAAATAGCGTAGGCTTGCCGATCAACCGTTGGGTAGTTAAGTTCAACCCCTTTGAATGAAGAGCTCATAAAGGCAATGGGTACTTCATTGTTCTCGGTATTCTTCTGAGTTAGAACGGCGGCATAAGAATGGTCAGAGGCAAAAGTATAGAGTGTAAAATCTTGAGAGAAATCGGGGCTCATGAGAGATGGAGCGTCTATTATAGCCTTCTTTATGGCATTAAAAGCTTGATTTTCTGTGGGTCCCCAGTGATATTGGGTGTCTTTCTTTATCAGGTTTTGTAGAGGCCTGACCATTTCGGAGAAACCGGGGACAAATCTTCTCACAAAATTAATCTGGCCTAAGAAATACTGCATGGATTTTTTGGATGTAGGAGGGGGAATTTTAGCGATGACTTGAGTCCTCTCATGATCAATAATCATTCCTTCGCTAGACACAATGAATCCTAGGAGTTTACCCTGTTCTACTGCAAAGATGGACTTTTTGGGATTGAAGGAGATGTTGTATTTACGACATCATAGAAGAACGGCTCGTAAGTGAGCTAGATAATCATCTTTGTTTTTATAATAAATGATCACATCATCTAAGTAAACTACGACGGAGTGATTGATTAAGCCTCAAAAAGCAATTTCCATTTCTCTCTGAAAGGTAGCACCAGCATTAATCAATCCAAAGGGCATTTTGCGATAAGCATAAATGCCCCATGGGGTACGGAAGGTAGTTTTGAGTTGGTCTGGTGGAGACATCAGGACTTGGTTGTATCTAGAGAAACCATCTAGCAAGGATAGCCTCTCGGAACCGAATACCTGTTGAAGGATCTGTTCCATGGGTGGGACAGGATAATTGTCTTTGTCAGACGCTCTATTGAGGTTTCAAAAATCGACACAAAGTTGAATTTCCTCATTTTTCTTCCGGACTAGGACAAGGTTGGACACCCATTGAGTGTGCCTAACAGGAAAAAATATTTTATCACTTAGGAGCTTATTCAATTCTTTTTGAATGGTCGGTTCTAGTTTAGGGTGCATCTTCCTCAGTTTCTATCGGAAGGGTAAAGTTTGGAGCTTCATCGGGATGACATGCTGTATGATATTAGGATCGAAGGTTTTGAGGTCATCATACGTCCATGCAAAGACATCCTTAAATTCTTTAAATAATTTAACAAAAACAGCTTTTTCTTGTCTAGAACATCCCAAGCCTAGATTAATGCACTGAGGATTTTCACTAGTTCCTAAGTTCACTTTTTCATAAGACAACGAGGAACTATTGGTTTTACAATTGACCTCTTTTTAAATTTATCTTCAAAATCATAAAACTTCTCTAATCTAACTATGAATTTGGGTATGAAATTTACCATGTCCGATAGTGCTTCAGAAGATTTCGGATCAGGTATTACTGTAAAATCGTGCAAATTGTCATCGTGCATGCGTTCATCTATCACCATGCCTTGAAAGGTTTCTTCCATGTGTAGAAAGTTAATGATCTGCTGATCATTGTCAAATACTCTCCAGTTTGTGATATTGTCAGGAACAGATGGTCGAAACAATAGTTCGACGGAGAATGCGTCTGGGGACAAACCTTCTGCAAGAAGAAGTTTAGAGGCTACATTAGCTAATAGATCTGCTTCAGCATTATTTAGTCTAGGAATGGAATTTATATTGAAAGCGGAAAATTTATTCATAAGACTCAATACCTCAGACTGGTAACTTTTGAGATGTGGGGAAAGACAGTGTATAAAATCTCTTACCTGTCTATCTACTATTTTAGCGTCGCCAAATACAACCAGGTTTTGAATGTTCATATCCAGAGCTTTTCTAAGACCTTGCAATAAAGCCTCATATTCTATAGTATTATTAATACATTCAAATTCTAGTCTACAAGCCATTAATGTCTTGTTACCTGCCAGATCGATAATCATGCAGCCTGCTCTAGCTCCTTCTTTAGACTTAGAACTGTCGAAATATAGAGACCAAATTTGGTTTCCATCGGGCACATGGGACTGTTGCATAGAATCTGTTGGTTGCATATATTCTACGATCTCAGACTGTTGTTTTGAATTGATGATAGGTGAAGCCTCGGCCATGAAATTGCCAAAGAAGGTGTCCATCCCTTGGACTTCAGGTGAATCAGCAGAAGGTGTATATGGCTCGTTGGGATCATTCAAATCTGTGACCGTGAACTTAAGGTAGTGCTCACGATTCACCCTGATCTTGTTAGGATTACCGTTCTCTGGAAGCCATAAGTAAGACCAGTCTATTGCGAAGTAACCACGTAGCTGCTCCGACCAGTCCCTGCTTAAAAATAGACCATACACTTCTGGAATATCCACAACAATTATATCAATAACCTGATGAACCTTTGGGTTAGACAATAATCTAATCAATACATTTTTTAGTTCGCTTATAACTTTAACATTTTTCCGATCAAGTTGTATAATTTTTAAAGTAGATGGTTCCACTTCAGCGTTAATATTTTGGTAGACAGACCAAGGCATTGTTGGGTGTGTGTTATATTCTTTGCATGTGTGTGTGTGTGTGGGTGAGTCAGATACGACAACTGCGTCTGACGATCCCTTGGGCGTTTTTTTCTATTTTTAGCAGATATTGATATTTTTAGCTGATTTGTAAATTAATCCCGGATTAAGGTATTAGGGTTTTGGTATCTACGGAATACCTAAAAACATTGTATATATTGTATGGCGAATGGTGAAATTCGATATAATGAAAATAACAAAGGTTTTCCCGGTTGAGGGTTGCCGGTAAAAATCTCTGTGTAATCTGTGTATGAGCCATTGATTAATTTTTGTATTGCTTAAGAATCTATATGCATTGCTTTACTTCGCAGGTTTAAAACTTACAGGCATCACATTGAATGACGCTCCTGAGTCCACCATACAATTATGCACATTTCTATTGAAAATCTCGAAATTTAAAAGAAATGGAGGTACATTCTTGCGAGTGCTAGGGGTAATATCTTGTGGCTTCTTACTCGCAATTTCTAAGGCTGCTTTATCTACATTATTTACATTATTTACAGGGACTACAGGAAGGATTCCTTTATCTTGAGGATCAAGATTATTTTTAGTGGAAGTCTTCTACGGAACTTTGCTTTGTACAACCTTGTTACCACTTGAATTACCATTCTTTCCATTCTCTGAAATATTTTGCAACATTTTTTGTAACAAAAATGGAAACTTCAACAATTCATAAATAGAAATATTAGCCCTTAACTTTTTAAGATCTTCAACAACATCATAATCTAAGTTGGGGCTGACATTAATCTGTTTAGTTTCTGCTGATTTAGATGTCTTGGGAGGCAAAGTTGTGGTGTTTTCGGAAGAAGGTTTATTTGTTGTCTTACTCCTAGTGTTGTAAGGATGAACAGTCTCGAAGTTAGCTTGACATATGCTATCCGAGAAGTGTCCAAAAATGTTTGGAGAAGACTCTTCTTCTTGAACTGTTTCTAGTTCAACTGCCTCCTGAGGGATCTCAGGGGGTATCAAGTTATCTTGGGCTTCTAGAATTGTTTGAAGGGCACATTGCAAACTTTCTATATTTAAGACTTCGATGGTTGGATTAGATCGGTTGGTAGGAAAAGGCTTTCGGAAAGGAGGTTTGTAGGGTCCTTTACTCGAGGAAGCTTCTTCGGTTGACCTTTTTAAGTCTATAACTTGATTCAACAATTTTTGAACAACTTTCGTTAAATTTTCCAAATCAGAGTTTTCAGGTTGTGTTTTACTTTGAGTAGGTCTAGGGAGAATTTCAATCTTCTTTTTGGAAGAAGAACTAGTTTCAGTTTCATTGCTAAAAGAATCCTTAAGACTAAGTATGCCTTTTTCAATCTGACTGGCCTCTTCGAAGGCTTCTAACAATGTGTCCTTTTTTGATCGTTTATCCCAAATAGATATGCTTTGATGCAAAGCTTTAGTGTAGTAAGATATTATAAGACTCCCAGAAGGCATGGAATCTGCAGGGATTCGACTTTTAAGTGTCAAGAATCTTTGATTAAAGTCTTTAACATTTTCTTTTGGGTTGATTTTTAAGTTAGAAAGGTCCATGACTAAAACTTCCAGAGGCTTACCGTCTCCGAAATTTTCCAAAAAGCATGACTCAAACTTTTCCCAAGACACGATGGTATGGGGTTGCTGGGAAAAGTACCATGTCGATGCATTACCCTCGAAAGTATAAGGGAAAAACCTACAGACAACATCCTCATGTTCAACATTACGGAGTCTAATGGCTAGCATAAATGTTTTAATATGATCTTCAGCTATCTGTTTCGAATCAGGATCAAACTTGGGAAGCCATTTCTCCGGGTGCTTAGGTAAAGGGTGCTAGGCTCCAGGTACAGCTACAACATCCTGATCAAGCTAGGGTCTAGCAGGGTTGTTCTAATTTTCCATTGGGGTAGTGGGTGTGGAAGGCTGAGAAGGTGAATTGCCTTTGTCTGATGAGGAATATCCTCCAGAAGAGGAAGGAGATGAGGGAGGTGGTGAAGGAGGTATCCCAGATCCTCCTGCAGCAGGATTTATCATTGGATCTATGGGATTCACAGTGAGGTTAGTATCTCCTAATTGTTCTCTGATATCAGAGAAGTCTAAAGGTTGACCCCATGGACGGTTTGGTTGCCTAATATGAGCTAAGGAACTATGTCTTTTAATAAGATATTGATGGACAATCTCTTGTATGTCACCACCTGTAGGATTAGGGGTTTTTGGCTCAACTGTGATCTGTGGATCTTTGGTTGAAGTAGTTGTTGTTTGAAGGGGAATATTATCATGTGAACAGATTCTAGTCACTATAGGTGAGCGATTAGGGGGGGGAGGAGTCTTGCGACCTCCTCATGCAATTAATTAAGTTCAGGCCCTCCTTCTAGCGCGATTTGTTGACGGGCGAAATTGACCATCCGTCAACTGAGAGAGTGGAACGGGTCCAAGGTTTTCTAATAAACCAAGACATTTGAAATGAACCACCCTGATGGGTTTAGCGGCTCCGTTAGCTGATCTAAGGTCCTAAGAAAACAAAAAGAAAACTAATCTAAACTAAACTAATCTAACTAAAACTAAATAAAACAAACTAAACTAACTAACAATAAATAAAACAAACTAAACTAACTAACAATAAATAAAACAAACTAATAAAATAATCTACTATCTCTATATATACAAACTACTAACTAATACTATACTAACTACTATCTGAAGTATAACCTATTTACAAAATGTATAATGTCTACAATTTACAGATTTAAGTAAAACCTGAAAAATTCATTTGCAATCTGCCCTAAGACAGAGAAGGGTATTTTTTGTTGATTTTATAATTTTATAAACAAGAAATAAAACAGAAAACTAACTAAACTAAACACTAATATACTAATTATACCTATAAATCTAACTAAACTTATATCTAATCAAATCAACGAAAATGATCACAAACTAACCTGGAAATACGCTCCAGATTTGTCCTGAGTATGATGACTGTGCTAGCAGGTTGGAGGAAGGAAACTCACACTGAATAATCCAGAAGCTTCTTGTAAATGATAGCTGCAATGCTCTTTAAGTTTGTTTACAGGACAAACAAGACATAAAAAATCATAACAATTATATGATTTATAAATCTCTGCAATTAGGTAAACCTGTTATGCAAAAACTTATACTTAATAATTCAATTGATGAAGAAGAGAAATCTATCATTCACAAACTGAATCAAGTAATTGCTATGTTTTTTAAATACTGGAAGAAATCAGATATGGATTATATTAATTAAATCATATCATTTTCAAAAGACTAAGATAGCTAAAGTAGTCATTAACCAAATGCAAATTGATAAACATAAACGTGAAACAAAAGATTGATATTATAAAAAGCTAAAGTTGTAGCAGAACATCAACTTCTGTCTCATTTTGTATTAAAATTCCATATCCTTGTTCTCCCATGAATGAGGATGCCCTTATTACAAAAATAATAAGTATTTATAAGTTTTTCCACACGGTAAAACCTCCCTGCGGAAGTTATCAAACTATTTACATAATCTGGGAAGATATTCCCAAGTTCAACTAAACTAGGAAACTAAAATAAAACTAAAACCTCCAGATATCCTCTAAACTGTCCATCAAATCCCATGCAATTCGAATTCACCTGAAAAGGACCAGAAATAGACGAGTTAGAAGACTCTTTTATTAATAAAATGATAAAAATTAAATTCTATAGACTAGCTACAGAATCATGCGATTCTGTAGCTAGTCAAAATGAGATACAAAATCAACATCAGAATCGATTCAAAATCTTTTAAAAGAATTAAATCCAATTATCTTCCAATAACTGTTTGAAAACGAATCATTGAGATTGGAATGGTTCTATCATTCAAAATTAAACAGGATCAAAAATGATTCAACCGAATATACAGATATGAATACTTTGTTCTTTTGTTACCACAAAATCGGGTCCACAGAGTCATAATCAGACAGTCATAAGATTGTTTCATATCCAATTGAAACCAATAATCAAACATATTGTATGCGATTGTTAAACAAGAGATACGATCCAATCCAACAAAATCATTTTCCAATCGTTATAGCTGTAACGATATAGCAAACGATTCACACCATAAACGAATTAAATCAACACTAGTGCATAACTGTCTATAAACAAAATCGTCATGAAATCACTCAACTGGCAACAGGGTTCACAAGAATTATATGATCGTTTTTTTTTAGTAAACTGGGTATACAATATCGATTTCCTTTGATCGAAATTATTTGTTTAAAACACATTATTACCAGATTCGATAGAGACAACAAATATTGACCAATTCGTTTCCAAGTTAAAAATAGACAGAACGACACTTCACGATGTGAATCTAACTCATGAGAGTAATCAAATCAACTGAATTCGATTTAAGCGAATCAAAAAACAAGGAGTCTTAACATAATCATCATGAATCGAAACTGTCCCACGATTCAGGTATGAATATTACTAGCATCGGCTTACATGAGCATATCATTTTTATAAAAACAGTCTTTATTTCCCAAATTAAAATCGAGCAGAGCAATATTCACGATTTTTGAAAATCACATGATAGAGAATATCGTAACCAACAAACTCTTTGAAATAGTTTACCAATAAGAGCATCCGAACCATAACGAGATCAAATCCAACATGATCGTAATCATGAAAACTTACAGTTCAAAGTAGATACCAAACCAATTCAATTGAAAGCACAACGCCCATTTCATTAACTCAATCAGACACGGGCTCAAATCAAATCAAACGAAAACCAATCAAATCAAAATGAGAATTTATCGGTGTCTAAACTGGGGATGATCAAACCATATATCCAAACGAAATTTCATTTTATTCAAAGGAAAGTTATATATGGAATGCACACAATTATAACAGAGCCATTCAAGATGTAAATAGAGCTATTTAAAAACTGAATTCAAATCATTATATCAACCTAGATTATTTACAAAACAAAACAATGTTAAAACCATACCTGTATAGCGACGAGGTTGCTTGATTATTCCATCTTGGAATTTACAACAGTCGTGGCTGATTCCACGTTTTTGAACAGGATGGAGTCGGTTGTCTTTTTCTTTTTATCTGTTGTTTGTAGCTTGGCTTTTTGACAGGTTAGCACTGCAATCTGGTCTTCCAATGATTGAATCTTTGATTGGAGTATAGGAACATCAATATAATACCGTTCTAACCATGAATTGCATTGGTCACAGGGTGACTATGTGGATTTAGACAGAGCAGACAAGGGTTTGGGAAAATGACTGAGGGTTTCACGAGGCAATTTAATACCTGGATAGTCAGGGTCGTTCTTTAGGCAGGGGGGAAGGTTTGACACAAAATCATAATGGGGCTCGGAACATAAACCTTGTGAGTAGGGATACTCACTGGCTAGAAAATGCTCAATATCAGAATCAGAGTCCTCACTTAGGATGATAGGTTTAGACTTGGCAAAGGGTTTTTCTTTGTTCTTGGCCATTCTCGAAATGAGTCGGGCATTCCTTTTCCCTTTCTCATTGGAAATAAGGTTTTCCTTGGGATTTTTTCTCATAGGATTTTAAATGGCCTCTGTACTCTTAGTTACAGTGTCGAGTAAATCAACCTTAAGGTCGGCTGAGGGTTTAGGCAGTAGGAGATATAAGGGTATAGGTAGTTCAGCCTTAGTCTCAATTACCATAGGTTTATGAACCTATACAGGGTCGGTGTCCTCAAAGCCATTACGGGTGATGAAAGCCCTCCAACTATCACCCTGAAAACTCAAATGATAAACAACGATGAGATTAATAATCACGTGGTGGAACAGGTTGTTGTCAGCATGCTTCCTTTTATATCTTTTCAACATCTTATACAGGCTCCGATGAAAATAGAAAGGCATGTTTAGAGGATACCCTATAAAAATCATCAATAGACGCAAGTGGTAGAGGAACACAAGTCCGTATTGACCTTCACAGGTCACGAACTGCTTAAGTATCATTAACAAGTTGTCCCATCATGGTTTGAGCATAGATATGGGCATACCTCTGTCACAAGAGGTGACCTTGCGCAATTGAAACAACAATGTCCATGGCAATTCCTCAACCTTGCAATTCTTAAACCAATGCTACCTCGAGGTAGATAACCCCGTAGTTGAGCTGATAAACTGTTCATCGATCTCTAACTGTATGTCGCCCACCTTGGCTCGACAACCATCGAAATTCATGGCAAACTGTCATGCTACAAAAAGGTTAAAACCCTCAAATCGTTTCACGAAGGTAAGCCATCCACTGTCCTCCAAATCTCAGCGGGCATTGTCAAACATTAACAGGGCTTGACTACCATTGGGCTCGACTCACACGACTGGTGACATGGAGAAACACATGTCAAGGGAAGGGTTTGTATTCACCAACACACATAGGAGCAGAGCTACCTGAGCTGAGCAAAAGGGATATGCATAAATCCGAGCATGCGAAGGTGGTGGAGTTATTCACTGCCATGCAAAACAATTATGGTCAAAGTACAACCGTCGATTTACATAGTAATTCAACCCATTATAGCATAGTGAACAGTCATATCACTTGGCCGACTAATGAACAATGTTAAGTGCATGCGCGAGAAATGTTATACCAAGGTTTTATTAATCCACCAACAGTCAAATTGAAATCCATACCAAACTCAACTATGTGTCAATGTATCAACCGATATCAATAGTTTAATCAACGTGCCAAACGGTATTCATATAGTTGTCAAGCCAAAAGTTATGAAAAGATTAACATAAGGATTATATCATATATATATATATATACAAAATTTAATCATAACCCCTATGCATTTTCATAGAATCAATGATCAGGCAAGTCATATAAAGTGAAAATCCAAATGCCTTACAAACTCAAAAAAACCAAGTTACACAATCAATCGAAGTATGAGAACCGATTAGAGGATCTTTCCAGTTGTATAATGATCAATAAAAGGTGAGCACAATAGGAATGATGACAAAAGAGATATTGTCAGTTCAGATAATGATCGAAATATGACTTTGAAAGGAGAAGTTTTCACGCTTACAGTCGTGAAAACAAAACGAAAATAAGTGTGTAAATGTTGCAAGAAATGAAAATGTCGTCTATTTGAGAATTGCGACAAAACTTGATGTTTGCAAGACATAGGTGTAGGTAGCTTATAGGATCATAAGAAACGGTGAATTGGCTTCCAACAACATACCATGGTAGTAATTTCGTATAATTTCAAAAAATTAGGTAAGTACCAACTTAAATATGTGAATGTGTATATTGAGCCTCTTATCAACGAGCTACTAAATTTATGGGAGGGACTCACTATGTATGACATCTATAAACCAATTAGGTAGAAGAGATTTCAATGTCATGGAATACTTTTATGTACAATTCATGATGCCCTAGGACAAACACATTTTTTTCGTATGTAACGTTCCATATTGCATGCTTGAATAGTATATACTTAATTGAATATATCATGCGTGTTGTTTAAATAATCATTTCATATATTATTAATTCACATTAATCTGTCTGTTGCAAGTATTCGAACAAAGGGTAATTTTTCATGTCCAGTTTGTGGTCCTAAGATGAAATCTCGTGGGTCAAAAAGTTTAGGTACGCATTTCTTTTATGTATCATAAATGGAATCATGTTTTGAAATTTTATTTTAATTATTCATTTTATTTTACCACATTTGATAAATAGTGTTCTGATTTTTTTTATTCTTCATCAATGTCGTCGTCGTGAAGGTAGTAATAATGGGATTCCACGAGGAATGGAATGTCATCCCACTCAATTCATGAGGTTTCCTAACTATAAGGACCTAAAACTAGTTCATTTATTTGATACAATTCATATCCAGAAGAATGTGATAGAAACATTATGGCAAATCATAGATGGCAGGAGGAATAAAGAAAAAATTGCCAAATTTTGTAATGACGTTCAGGAAGCCAATCATGCAATGCAAAGTTTGATCCGATCAAATAATGATGGAGACTAAAACAAGATTCCATGGTTATTAACAGTGAAGCAAAGAAATGGTGTAAAAGAGGTGATTCAAAAAATTAAATTTCCCATAGGTTTTTGTTCAAACATAAAGAATATGTTAATGAAGAAAGGTGAATTTGGTGGCGTAAAAACACATGATTGGCATACCTTCATTAAGGTAATTCATCATTTTAGTATTCATATTTATATATTGGTCGTATACATTTTTTAATATTTTTATTTTTTTGTCTAGTTTTGAACAAGTAACGATTTGTTTTTATTGTTACAGTGTTTTCTACCTCTATCTCTCCCAAATGACTTTGACAACAACGTCAAACAAGTTATATATGATCTTGGAAAATACATGAGGTAAGTAGCTGCAATATATATGCAAAAGAAAAATTCAATTTTTTGTTGTACTTAATGACATGTCTTTTACTTGTAATGTAATGTATATTTATATGTTTTGTTGAAACATGTTATTTTCTTGCGCCATGGTCTGTATATGGTTGTCATTGAAAGAAATCCATGAAGATAATATAAAGTATTGGAAGAGAGAAGATCCTTAGCTAACGTATGAAATGCAGAAGTATCTACCTCCAACATTTTTGAATGCACAAGAACACTACCTCATAAACCAAGTTGAGGATATTGAAATGTGTGGACCTGTACATACAAGGTCAATGTGGATGGTGGAAAGGCACTTGAAATCATTGAAGGCTTTGGTTAGATAAAGAGAATGTCCCGAGGGCTCTATTGTGGATGGATATATGGTATATAAATCCATGGTGTATATTAGTCAGTATCTTCCTAAATTAGTAGCACAAGATATGCATGCAGTGGATTTCATTTGGGATGTGAACTCCATTAAAAAATTTGAAGGGGGGTAGTTATTAGGGAAAGGTAAAATGAAGAAATTGAGCGGTAATTAAATTGTGGATATTTTTAATAAATATAATTTTTTTGGTTTTTTGTGTATATGATCATACTCATTTAATATTTATTCTTTCATCATTTATTAATATTTACCATGGTTATAACTAATATTTAATATTGGTGAATTGTGATTTTTTGATCGGTCAGTTTCTCAAGATTGGGATACACTACATTTATACATTGCAAACAATATTGACTGTATGAAGGTATGGATTGATATATGTAAAGAATGTCATGGTGGTAGGTTATCATGGAAAGAACTATCTGAATTGGTTAGAGAATCTCATCGTAATGGAGATTCTGATGTTACGCAGAGGGAAATAGATTTATCATATTGTTTGAAATATGGAAAGGAAAGAAATTCACCAATTTTATTCAATTATTTTATATTATATTAATGTGTCTGTAGGTGTTTTTTTTTCATATTATACTTTCCAAGTTATATAAATTTGTTTATTATTAATTGACAATGCATCTTTTACATGTCTGACATATTGCAGTTGAAACACCACAAGGCTATGTGGTGAAATGGTCGGAAATTTCGCATCAAAAAGTTGGATGAAACTAGAAAAAATTATGATAGTGGGATAATTGTAGTATTCCAAGTCACTAATGTTTCCTCTAGGAGTCACAGACATCCTCGAGAATCTGAAAATATATACTATGGGTTTTTGAATGATATAATTGAGTGTGACCTTAATTCCTTCAAATTAGTTTTGTTTGATGTCAAATGGTATAGGTTATGAATGAATGAACATGATGAGGAAAGTACTGTTATTCAAAATTCCAATGGATTTCCGATGATTAAAGCAACAATTTTTGAAAAAACAAATGACCGCTATGTTTTTCCATGTCAATGTGAACAAGTCTTTTACTCAAAGGTTCTAGGTAAGAGGGATTGGTCATTTGTTGTTAGATATGATCCAAGAGGAAGGCCAATAAATTATATTGTAGATGAAGAAGATGATATTGAAGAAGAAGATGATGTAGAGCTAGAGTAGGAAGAATATGGGTTGACAGATGAATAAGACAAAGAAGATGAATGAGGCATAGGAGACAATGCACCAGTTATTGATGATGATATAAATGAATATATGATCAAAATTCCATTATTTATCTCCCTTGACATTGGTTAGACCTTAATAATAATTATTTGTTCATATATAACCTAGTCATGGATCCCATATCCCATTTGGACATTAATGATACCCCTTCAATGATATGTGACCCAATCCTTCTCTTGGATCCTCTTTCTTATCTCTTCTTGGATGGTTTGGGTGCTAAATCTCTAGAAATGGTAGCTAAATCTAGAACCTTTCCCTTCAATCCTTTCTCTTTTTCATTACGAGAGTTGGAAAATTTTTAGATCATGTCATGCCACTCAGCCACAATATAGTTGTTTAAGTCACTAGGTCCATCCTTGTTAATCTCACCGACTTTTTGAAAACCTTCTTTGGATACCATGCAAGTATTTCGATCATGTGGTAGGCCAAATGGATTATGCCATGGTAAAAATTCATGGTCATGGTATAATTTACCAGTTAAATCGTTGGACGAAGGAGGTCTCATAGACCAATTTGGTGTCTGTCTTGGTCGTGACCTTAAAAAATAGATTATTATTATTATTATTAATATAATTAATATATTAAAAACATTAAAAAAAATGTGTTAAAAAAAACAAAAAAACATAAAAAAACAAACAAATAAACAAACAAACAAAACAAATTTCAAACAAAATAAAAAAATTAGTATTACAAACATTAAAAAAAAATGAAACATAAAAAATAAAACAAAATAACAAAAAAAAAAATGCCAAGCATTAAGATCGTGGCCTAGTGCATTCAAAACACAACAAGCTCAAGCCCTAGTGCATTCACTCCACCACAATTTGACCGAGAGGGAGGAGAGAGCCCACTAGGAAGGAAAGAACCACAACAAGCGCAAGAGGGACAAGAGAACAACAGGCGTTTCGAGTCGTGAGCTCCATTGGTGTTTCTCTAAGGTCGTGATGGTTTCGTCATTACCTTATTTAGAAATATATAGTATGTGTTTTGAAAGTGTGTTAGAAAAAAAAAACACAGCGTCATAACAACATCATGTCGCAACCTAGGCCATTGTGTGTGTTGTTTTTTGGCATTGTTAAATTTAACATCAAAATTTCCAGAACTCAACCTTTCTCTTTTCTTTATCTAGTAATTTTCCACAAATATGGATGTTGGAATTTTAATATGATTGCTTGGAATCCATTTTTTATGTTTTGTAAGTAGTAAAGCTTAATTCTGTAATATACGTATTTCTTCAAATCTTAGTAAAATGGAGTTTTTGGAGTTTTAGGGTTTTAAATATAGGTGATGGAAGGAAGCTTATATCAATTCCAAATCCAACTAGGGAAATGGATTCAAGTTGAATCCAATGGCCGATGAGGTCAAGACGAAACCCTATTAAGAATGGGATTATTTCATTCAAGGATTAGGGATTATATTAGAACCAAAAGGAAAAACCATTTAGGAATGGGTGGCCCCTCCAAATAGGCTCCATAAGTATTGTGTGAAGGTGTAGCAATCCTCATCAAACATGTAAAAAAGAACTCACAAGACCCTTCCAAGTGGACACATGGATCTTCAAGGTGAAGTAGGCTTCAAAAGTGATGAATGTAACACTAAAAAATGGACAACCTCCTCTAAATCATCTCTATTATGTCAAATGTGAAGCCAACAAGGTGTAATTATAGTCCTTAAACCATGCCAATGTACTCTCCAATTCAATGGATGGTTTAACAAACCCACACATGCCAAATGAAACCTTCATGCAAACTCCAAGGTGGACATCTCATCAATTGATGTGACAAATGCCTCAAAATGAGTTAATAAGGTGAACTTTCATAAATTTGGAATGTGGCAAGGCATGAGAAGCTTTGGTTAATCAAGAATATCCCAAAACAATTTTTACCAATGCTTTGGGAATCATGAATTACCTCGATAAATGTGAATTACATTGGGAAATTTGAAGATGCCCAAAAATATGAATGAAACTAATGCCATGCCCAAACTCAACAAGACACCATGCAACATCAAGTATTGCATCATTGATCAACAAATATTCCATGAAATACTCTACCTCAACAAGATACATGGAACCAAGTAGGTTTCTAAATTGTCTACAACTAATAAAAAATCCAAAGGCTAGTTAATAAATTCACTAGGGTTGTTACCCTATACCAAAATTAGGGGTAATAGACCATATAATTCTATATGTAGAAAAAAAAAACATATTTTTATGCTTCATAATGTTGTCAAAAGTGCACCATATTTTGGACTCATCATCACCCACCCCCCAACCAAAGGGATTTTTGGCCCTAAATTTTCACACAAACTCTCTGGGAATATACAAGGTATACTATGTATACTATTCACATTAAATGTTTTAGGCATTTTCATGTTGTATATATTTTTTTTTGTGTCTAGGACTTTTATGGGAATCCCTTTTTCCTATATTTTACAATTTTTGGTGGTTTTGCTTTAGGTATAACTCATTGAAATAGAACTTAGGATTATTATATTCCTATGATACAATGCATTTTTTCCTATTATTTCCCTTTGATTTTACCAAAGGTTCCACCCGATATGATGCAAGAGAATCTCTCCACCTCATCACATGCCAAATGATTAGCACGAGTGTTGCACATTCAAGGAAGGGAGAGGTGTTTCCCTCTCATTTTTCCTTCGAGAATATAAATCGTGATTAAGGCAATTAATGCCCACATGTTGGTAGAGCCAGGTTGTTCCTTCGCACAAGTTGTAGATGAGGTCGTCATTAAGTGGTTGATGATAGGAGGGATCTATATCCGATTCGGATCAGATTTCCATCATTGTAATATGACTCATTATTCAGGCATTTTAAATCATGATTAGACACCACTAGCTTAGCTTGGAGGGAAGCTCATCGAGCCCCTCTTGTATAAACTCTTGTATTGTTACCAGTATGTTAAGAACCAAATATCAATATAGCATAGAAAAACCTCAGAAAAAGTACTCGACACCTTGAAAAAGAGATAATTTCATATAATAAGCCTCTTCGAGGGGGAAACCTCCTTTTACCCAACCTAAATGTTCAAGTACAAAATGATTCAAAATGAAAATGTATCCTTGGTATATATAGGAGACTAGGAGGTATAATTACAACTAATGGCCTAAAGCCAACATAAATAAAATAAGATTACTAATATAATATGCCCCAATTAAGGGGTGATGAGCCAATATTAGGGCTTAACATGCCCCTCCCCTTGAGACAAGTGTTGTCTACAATGCTTGAGTAACTCTGGATGCTTCTGTATAAAAGACTCATCTTCCCAAGTGGAATCTTCAGCCATTAATTTCCTCCATTTAATGAGATACTCTGAAATGGATCTATTCCTTAGCTGGAGAATTCTTGTGTCAGTGATGGCTTCAGGCTCTAATATGATTTTTCCTTCCTCGTCAAGTTTTGGCAATATAGTTTGAACTGGGATCTTGTCACCGATAACCTTCTTTAAGCATGAAACATGGAAAACTGGGTGTACTCGTGAAGATGCAGGCAACTCCAATTTGTATTCCATAGTACCAATGTTTTGTAACACCCTATAAGGGCCATAGTACTTTGGTGATAATTTATTATCCTTCTTCGCTTGCTTGAGGGACATCTGTTTGTATGGTTGTAGTCTTAAAAATACCCAATCCCCTACTTCAAAACTTCTTTTACTATGATGTTGATCTACTTGTTGTTTCATGCAATTATGTGCCATGGTTAGGTTGTCCTTTAAGATTTGGAGAACTTGTTGTTGATTCTCAATGTGATCTTCCACTGCTTGAACCTTAGATTTTTCTTTTAGAGAAGAAGTGGTGGAAGGAGGGTGGTATCCATAAAGTGCCATAAATGGTGTCATTTTTGTTGTAGTATGAAAGGAAGTGTTATGCCACTAGTTTGCCAAGGGTAACCATTTGAACCATTGTGTTTGTTTATCAAAGAAAATAAATGAAGGTAGCCTTCCAGACATTTTTTCACTATCTTTGTTTGTCCATCAAATTGAGGACGATAGGATGAGCTATGAGTCAATTGAGTACCCAAACAAGAAAATAATTATGTCCAAAAATGTCTAGTGAATAAGGGATCTATGTCACTTACAATAATATTTGGTCTGCCATGTAGCTTTTGAACTGTCTCCATGAATGCGGTGGCAATTGTACTAGCTTTGAAGGGATGAGAGAGTGCACAAAAGTGTGCGTACTTGGTCAGTCTATCAACAATCACCATGATGACACTCTTTTCTTTATACTTTGGTAACCCTATGATGAAATCCATGAAAACCTCCTCCCAGCACTGAACTGGGATGGATAATGGTTGTAAAAGACCTGGGGTCTTAATTGTTTCCACCTTATTTTGTTGGCAAACCAAAAATTCTACCACAAACCTTTGAACATCAGTTTTAAGGCCATCCCAAAAGAAATCCTTCTTGACTCTATGGTAGGTTTTCAAAAATCCCGAGTGCCCTCCTACTGGAGAGGTGTGAAATTCCAATAGTACCTTTTGTTTGAGTTGGGAGTTCTTACATAAATTCAAGTGATATTTGTACCATAGTGAATCATTTTTCCATGTAAATGTATCTGATTCACTGGAATCCTGCTGCAACCTTTGAATGAGAGTCCACACTTTTTTGTCACTCTTCCATTCATCCCTTGCTTCTATTATCCAATCGGATTGGATGATCGAGAGAGCACAAAGAAAGGCCTCAACATATTCATCCTTTCTTGAGAGTGCATCTGCCACAACATTTTGCTTCCCCTTTTTATAGACGATTTCAAAATCATATCCCAATATCTTGGTTACCCATTTTTGTTGTTCTTCTGAAGATAGTATTTTTTCCAAGAAGTATTTAAGACTATCATGATCTGTTTTGACCTTGAACTGCCTACCTATTAGGTAAGGATAACTTTTCTTCAATGCATGTAGTATTTCCAACATTTCCTTCTCATAAATGGGTTTGTGTAAGTCCTTTCCCTTGAGCGGTCGACTTTCAAAAGCCAGGGGCCTTCCTTCTTGCATTAGGACATCACCAATTCCATTTCCCGAGGCATCACATTCCACAATAAAGGTTTTTGTGAAGTCTGGAGTGGTCAAGACATGAGATTTACACATCACCTCTTTAAGTTGTTCAAAATAATTAGTTTCCCCTGGATTCCATGAAAATTCATCCTTCTTAGTTAGTTTCGTTAAAGGTGTTGTTATTCTTCCATAGTTCCGAACAAACTTGTGGTAGTAACCTGTCAAACCCAAAAATCCTCTAAGATTCTTTAATGATTTAGGAATTGGCCAGTCCATCATGGTCTTAATATTGTTAGGGTCTACCTTGACACCTTCATGAAATACAATATGACCCAAATACTCTACCTCCTTTACTCCAAAGAAACATTTGGATGGTTTGGCATATAGTTGTTGCTCCTTTAGTAGTTGTAGCACCTTGTCAACATGTCTCACATGATCCTCCCAAGACTTGCTATAGATTAGTATATCATCAAAAAATACTAACACAAATTTTTGAAGGAATGGCTTGAAAATGGAATTCATCAACCCTTGGAATGTGGAAGGTGCATTTATAAGGTCAAAAGGCATGACCAAAAATTCATAATGGCCTTCATGAGTTTGGAATGTTGTTTTTGGGATATCTTCTTCCTTCATTCTGATCTGATGATACCCTGAACAGAGATCCAATTTTGTGAAATAGATTGCTCCATGTAGTTCATCTAACAATTCATGAATGACAGGAATGGGAAAATTATCTTTAATAGTGATCTTGTTGAGCTCTCTATAATCTAGACACATACGCCATGAACTATCTTTCTTGAATACCATTACCATTAGTGCAGAGTAAGAACTTTGGCTAGGTTTAATAATGCCAGCCTCTAACATTTCTTCAACCATGCATTCAATTTCACTATTCTGGGCGTAAGGGTATCTGTATGGCCTGATGTTAGGAGGAACACTCCCAGGAATTAGGTGAATTTCATGATCATGATTTCGAGTGGGTGGAAGACCTTTGGGAATATCTTCAAATACTTTGGAGTTATTATCAATGATCCTTTGGATATCTTGAGGAATATATAGCTTAGATGTTTGAACATCTAGTGAGCATAGTTGTGCAATAATGCCTTAATGCCCCTTTTTCAATAATTTTTTCATGCCGTTAGAGATATCACCTTACCGGGTTTCTCTGTGATACCTCTTCACTCAATTTTTTTTCCTTCCAATGAAAGTTTCATGAAAAGTTCTTGAAAATTAAAATCCATTGTTCCTAATGATTGTAACCATTGGATTCCTAGTACAACATCTACACCACCCATGGGTATAGAAATAATTGGACTATTCATTACATATTCCCCCATAGTAAGATTGATCTTATTGCATTTTCTTGATCAATTGATAGTTCCTCCATATGCAATCATTACTTGAAACTCTAGCACTGGATATACAAAGCAGTTGAGATCTTTGGCTAATTTATAGTGAATGAAATTATGACTACTGCCAGAATCAATTAGGACTATTACCTTTTTCTTTTTGATGTATCCTTCTATCTTGAGGGTTTGAGGAGTGTTAGTTCCAGCCAATGCATTACACAATATCGTGGGAGTCAACTCTTCAGATGAAATTGCTTCTACGTTTTCATCTTCAGATGGTTCTTGTTCTTGTTCTTGTTCTTCTTCCTCTTCACAATCTATGTAGAATAATTTCTTCTCACCACACGTATGTCCCTTACTATACTTGTTCTCACAATTAAAGCATAAACCTTTTTCTTTTCTTTCCTCCAATTGTTGAGGTTTCAACCTTGTAGGTTGAGGTGTTTTAGAAGAAGGAGCATTGTTATCTCTATAGATGTTAGGATTGGTCCTTCTAGTAGACATAGCCATATTTTTACTTTGAACATTTCTTGCCACTTTAAATGCATTCTCCAATGATTTGGGTTCCAAAAGGCGAACCTCATGTTGAATGTTATCCTTTAAAGTTCCTATGAATACATCAATCAAGTGCTCATATGGAATATTGGTTACCTTTATATTCAATATTTGGAAGTTCTCAATGTGCTTGGTAACTAAACCCTTTTGCTTGAGATTTATCAATTGGCTAAAGAAGGTATTGCTCCTTGTATCCTCATAGTGTGCTATCATTTATTTTGTGAAAATTGTCCAAGTGATGAGTGATTTGCGAGAACAAAGCCATCGATACCATACAAATTGATTAGGTTATAAATATAAAGAATCAATTTGTACCTTTTGTGTATGTGGCACATTATGGAGATCAAAGAATTGCTCCATCTGAAGTATCCATGTGATTGGGTCCTTGCCATCAAACTTCCTCATATCAATCTCAGGAACATGGTTGGTCTTCAAACCAAAGTTGGAGTTTCTCCATTCTTGATTCACTGTCCTTGTTTCCTCATCATGAATTTCATGGGATGCATTTTCACTTTTAGGTGTCTTCTCTGTTACGAAATTTTTCAATACTTCCATGATCTCCCCTTTTAAACCATCCATCTTAGTATCCAATTTAGCTTCCATTGATTTCATATTCTTTTGTAGTTCATTTATGTCCCTACACATTTCTTCACCTTCATCAAGAGTCCAAGTAGGATTTTTTGGAGGCTTATTTTGTGTAGAAGTTCCCTTTTTTGGTGGCATGTTGGCCAAGTATCACTTTTGAACCTTGATTTTGAGGTTGTTCTGCTAGACAATATTTATTCTTTTATATATCCCAAGTTTTGGCCCTTATGAGTATGAAACATTATTTTATGTAGTTCTTTGATATTTCTTCTTTGCAATGTCATAGGTCTTATCAAAATTGGATGTGCCAAGTGGAATTTACGGTAACTTCCCCACAACTTGCTGATTTTTTCCTTTCCAGGAGATCTCACTTGTATAGCGTTCCCCACACAAAATAATTGATATAAAATTTTAAAACTCGCACCAGAAATACTACAAACTATCCACGATCCAATGAAACTAGTCCCACTCAATTTGGATATTCTAGGAAGAAGTTATGATTGTTTTACCTAGAACACCTTCTTGAGACTAGTCAATAGGACTAGTCAGATACCCTATCTTACACAGGGTGTATCTACAAATTTAAGATGACCCATAAGCTGAATTTTTTACCAAAGATACCTTACAAATTTTTTAGGGTGTAAATTCCGCAATGACTTATTTCAGGATGATTCCAGAACCCTATCTTGTATAGGCTGTATCTCCGAAGTTATAAGGCCTCAGGAGATGAATTTTTAATCCAACATACCTTGCTCTATCTAATAAATATCCTCCAAGCCATTCCTTCTGAAACGTTGTAGAAAAAAAGTTATGCTGAAAATTCCAAGGTGTCGCGGATGTAGCAGTGAAACTCTAAGACCTTGAGCTCTGATACCATATGTTAAGAACCAAATATCAATATAGCATAGAAAAACCTCAGAAAACATAATCAACACCTTGAAAAAGAGATAATTTCAGATAATAAGCCTCTTCGAGGGGCAACCTCCTTTTACCCCACTTAAATGTTCAAGTACAAGATAATTCAAAATGAAAATGTCTCCTTGGTATATATAGGAGACTAGGAGGTATAATTACAACAAATGGCCTAAAGCCGACATAAATAAAATAACATTACTAATATAATATGCCCCAATTAAGGGATAATGAGCCAATATTAGGGCTTAACACAGTAGATCATATAGGAGAGTAGGGGAGATACATAGAGAGACGAGACTCAGTTGCAATTCGGGCTCATGTATTTGTTGACGATTAAAATTGTCAACGAAGTTTTCCTACAAAGTGTTGTTAAAGCCTATTATTATAAAAGTTGAATAATACTAGTAGGTGGGAGCCCTTTAAACTATTGAAGATCAGATATGTTCATTTTTTATGTTGTGATGATGTGTGACGCGACTTACATGGTTGATGAGATCTTTTCTTATTGGTTATGGTTTAAGCTTATGAAATTTTGGTTCCTTATGTTACTACAGCCTATGTTATTCATTGATATCATTGCCACCTGTGCTTATTGGACCTGCACAACAAACATGTTAGTGAAAACACATAAAAGGTAGTTTGAAGAAATGAAAAAATACTATAACAAATGAAAAAGAAAAAGGATCTAATTCTGTGGTTTTACTATACCACATACAAACAATTGGAAGGAAATAGTGAAGAATGCAACAGTTGTAAAGGAGAAGAATTCTAATTGTCCTATATAATATACTATATCCATGAAAGACTTAATGGTTATGGTTAAATCCTAGCTAGCAATTTAATGGCCATGTGATTTAATTGAGTTATGTGGTCGATATACATATGGTATATTTGTATGGATGGGATGTTGGTGGCTCATTTGACAAGGTAATGGACGTTATTGGTTATGCGATTTTGTTTGAGTTATATAATGTGAAATGAGATATATGATGTGGATGGCACATTTGGAAAGTAATAGATGCAGATTCCAATGTAGAGTTAAATTAATGGTGTTAATTAAAACATTGTTGGCATGTACTGATGAGTAAATGAATTAAGGGTGGAGGCGATGTGGATTTACTCCACATCACTTTTACTCCTTTAATTAGCCTCGAACCTACTTTGAATATTGTTCGACCTTGTTTTTATGGTTATGCTCTAACTTCTTAGCAGAGAGGACCCGCTCGACCGACTCTCGTTTTAAGGAATTCGATTACAGGTATGTCTTTGTTTGGCCATTCATGAGTCTGCTCTGGTTATGAAATGATTAATGGCTCAAGTGTATTGGTTTGTGTTTTCCTTAAGTGTTGCTACTATGTAAAATTGTGTTCTTGGAATGAAGCATTGATGGTTCTTTTTGCAATAATATTGAATCCATAAAAGTTATTGGTCATCTTGGATGCTTGTAGGGCCCTAGTTTAATCAAGCCTAGTAAAATTCATACAATTAAACATAAAATGTCTTTCAATGCATAAGTAATTCAGTAATCATCATATAAGCATTTAATATTCAGCAGAAATTAAATTTATCCACAACATGAAAATAAATTACATAATCATCACATAACCCAACAAATTCATAAAAAAAATACCTCTTCCTGATGCTAAATTCCTGCTTATATGGTTGTCCCCCTTGCTTCTCTGTCCAATCTCTACCTGATGCTCTGACCAAACCCTACCCAAAACCAAATAACCACCCAGCCAGCTAGGAGTAGCCTATTCGGCTCCCTAGCTCCAGGATTCCATAATGATTCCTAGCCCTCGAGCCCAAAACTTCCAGCAACCTGGTGCCCCCTGCAATGGTTCACCCAAACTCCAAAACCAAACTCCCAAAACCAAAAAAATATCCAAAAACAATACATTCCTCTCCTCCCAATTTTTCACAATCCCCTTCCCGAAGGCCTCTTCCCACTCATATCTCTCCCCATTCACCAACTCCCTACCCTCCTTTAGTGCCACCCACCTTATCCCTCCATTATTTACCTTATCCTACCATTTATTTCCTTATCCCTCCACTCAATGCTTCTTTCCCCCTTGCATACGTAAAGTCTTATAATAAATAATTTAAAGTTATCAAGCCCTTTAATTCAATACCCAAACCATTGAATGTGTTAAGTAATCAATTAATTAATTGATCGACATTTATTAAACAATAAATAAATATTATTATTAATAGTTAATCATTACTTAACTAATACACATTAAGACAGTTAATTATTTAATTAACTATACTTAATAAACCCTATGCAACTATTTAACTAGGGTTGTTACATACACCCACCCTTTAGGAAACTTCGGCCCGAAGTTAAGGTATTTCATGATACAAAGGAAAAGAAACATGGTTCACACATTCATAACAATTAATCAACATTATTAGTAAGTAAGCCAAGAAAACTCATACATACTAGTGTACATGTACAAGAAAGGCATGTGTATCTAGTACATACAAGTCTCGTGCATGTACTAATAATCAATAACTATCACCCTTATAGTAATTTATGTGTGCATCCAATCCAATCAACAAGATTATTCTTTTTATAAAAGACAATAAACCAATCAAATGTTTATGAAATCCTTTAATTACAATTATCTCGTTCAACAATTTTATTTAGACAATTGTGGTTTAGTTAAGTAATTATGAATATTCATATATACACATTTTCTTTTCAGAAGGAAAAACAATAAATTCCACCATAAGACAAATCTCCGTACACTCTTAACTATTTCTACTCATCCTTCCTCCATAACTTACTTCCATCTTCATTCCTATCCTTCCTCTGTTGGACTATCTTGGAGTGTCAACTAGAACCCGTAAGCGGAAGTGTCACTATATTGACCAAGCTTCCCCAGTAGGCAAATGACAGTCATCATCACATGTCTAGGGGAGTGTGAGATAACATCGTCCTCCCATGACTTCAGGTTTCGGAGCATACACGGTGGGAAATGACTCCACTCCTCCTAATCATAACTAGGGTCCACACCCTAAAATGGAATATACAGTGGCACCATGTTGTTGGGATTTTTGTCATCGTTTATTCAGTTTTGGGCAGTCTCATCACCTGAAATCCTGCACTAGTCCACATATCATAGCAATGTATCCAAACCAATGTAATTTTCACATACAAGGATTCATACCATATTGTTTCTCGGCCAGTGGTCATGTCACTCACTTTCATCCTTATTATCCATTGGCTATTTCATAGCCCATAACCTGGAGATTAGTCTGTAACGCAAACTCATACATTTCTATGCATTATCATCATGTAATTGCATACAACCATCATTTTAATTTGGTATCCATGTACCAACAACTTAACATCAAAGTTTTTCAAGTTAGAAATAAATCTCATAATATCCCATAATTCAATTTCGACAGCCATTCATAAAATTATCTTTTACCAAATAGATTGCATCATATCCAACATCATTCTAATAGCATTTAAACCTTCATAGGATTCTCATTCACACAATATGTCTCATCATATCCATCATCATCAATAACATTTAAACATTCATAAAATTTACATTCACATAGTAGATCGCATCATATCCATCACCATCAATAATATTAAACATTCATAAAATTTACATTCTCACAATATATCGCATCATATCCATCATTGTCCAAATATATTTAAACATTCATAAAGTTTCATACGTCTTAAAAGTTTAAGTGTATCATTTAATAGTTTCACTGTGAATAGGAAATAAAAGTGTAGGCCTTAGGTAATTCTGGTTGTCTAAGTCAAAAGGTGGTGTTACTTACACCCAACCTTCGAGAAACATATTCTTGAGGTGGTCAAAAAAGTGAGGGATAGTCTCATCGTAATGTCTCAGCATCTTCCCAAGTAGCAGATCCTAGACTATACTTGTCCCATTGGACCTTAACTTGGTCTACCAGACCGTTCCTGAGTTGTCAAACTCTACATTCCAATATGCGTAATGGTTCTACCGTGAGAGTTCCTACGTCTGATACCTGCAATTCCTTCCAATTTAGTTTATGAGATTCATCAACAACATAATGACGTAGAACAGATACATGAAAAACATTATGAGTTTTATGCAAGTGGGGTGGTATTACGAGACGATAGGAAATGAGTCCAATTTTCTCTTGGATTCTAAACGATCCTATAAATCGAGGTGACAACTTTGTCCCCTTCTCGAACCATATGGTACTCTTATTAGGCCTGATATGAATGAAAACCTAGTCTCCCACTTCATAAATTTGGTTGGTCTTGTGCTCATCAACATAACTTTTTTATCTATCATGTGCTTCCTTTAGTCTCTGCCTAATTTGAATCACCTATTCCTCCATATCTTGAATCAATTCTGGCCCAAAAGTTACTCGGTCTTTTAATCTTTCCCAACTCAATGGTGTTCTGCATGGCCTTCCATACATAGCTTCATAGGGTGGTATTCCGATGGAGCTATGAAAACTATTATTGTAGGCAAACTCTACCAAAGGTAGGTACTTCTCCCGCTGGGTTTGATTATCCATGACATACATCCTAAGCATGTATTCCATAACTTGATTTACTCTCTCAATTTTCCCATTTGTTTCAGGCTGATAAGTTGTGCTTAAGTTCAACTGAGTCCCCAAAGCTGACTGCAAACTTTTCCAAAACCTAGAAGTGAATCTGGAGTCGCTATCTGAAATGATCTTCTTAGGTATCTCGTGAAAATGGATAGCCTCGCTTACAAACACACATGCCACATCAGTGACATCGTAAGTGTCTCTAACTGGAATAAAATGAGCACTCTTGGTTAACTTATCCACTATCACAAGAATGGCATTGTGTCTATGAGATGTGAGCGGAAACCCCATAACAAAATCCATAGAGATGACTTCCCACTTGGACATAGGAACATCATGTGGTTGTAGGAGGCATGTCGGGTGATGGTGGTCAACTTTCACTTGTTGACACTCTAGGCACTTGGTGAAAAAATGGACTACATCGCGCGTCATGCCTACCCAGAAGAAGAGCTTCCCCATTTTTGCGTACATCTTCTTCACACCCTGGATGCGCACAATAAAGTGCTCTATGGGCTTCCTTCAGTATGATGCTTCGAATATCCCCATCTTCAAGGATGTACATCCTTCCTCGATATCTTAATAGCCCATCTACTTCCAGAATATATCCTTCATACTTTGGCTCTAATTCCCTCCCACTCTAGAGGTTGGAAGTAGCCTCTAAATACCAACTATCTCCTTGGAGTTTCGCCAACACACATTCTCTCAGATTGAATTTTAAGGGTACTAGGGAGAAGACACATGGTCTCCTTCTCAAGGAATCTGCGACCACATTTTCCTTTCCCTTGATGTATAAAATACCAAAATTGTACTCACTCATAAACTCACTCCATCCCCTTTGTCTAGCATTCAGATCCCTTTGAGTAAAGAGATGTTTTATACTTTGATGGTCTATTTTGAGCTCAAAGTTTCGCCCCACAAGATAGTGCCTCCAAAGTTTTAGAGCTAGCATTACAGCTTCCAACTTTAAATAATGAGTAGCGTAAATCTCTTCGTGTTTCTTCAACTTCCTTGATGCATTAGCATGGCCCCCAACCCTTTCTTCGAGGAATCCATGCAAACTGTGAAGTCCTTTTCCATATCCGGAACTCGTAGAATTGGCGCACTAGTTAGTAACCTCTTAATATTAATGAATGCACTATCACATTCTTTTGTCCATTCATACCTGACCCCTTTGCGCTTCAAAGTGGTGATGGGTTTCGCTATTTTTGAGAATCCTTCCACAAATCTCTGATAATAACCTACTAGCCCCATGAAGCTTCTCACCTCATGGGCATTTTTTAGCACTGGCCACTCCATAATGGCCTTTACCTTTTCTGGGTCCACAGAGATTCCTTCACCAGAAATGATATAACCTAAATAGTGGATCTCTTTCTGGAAGAAGGAACACTTCGACAACTTCCCATATAATTTGTTCTCTCTAAGGCAGGAAAACACCACTCGTAAGTGTTCCTCATGTTCTCTTTCATTCTTGGAATAGATGAGGATGTCATACATAAATAATTGTACAAAATGGTCTAAGTACTTATGGAATACACCGTTCATGAGGCTCATGAATACTGCTCGCACATTGGTCAATCCGAAAGGTACTACGACAAACTCGTAATGCCCAAACCATGTTTGAAAAGGCAGTTTTTGGGATATCGCCTTCCTTAATCCTTAACTTATGATACCCTGATCACAAATCGATATTTGAGAATATCATTGCTCCTTTCATCTGATCAAAGAGGTCATCTATTCATGGCATTGGGTACCTATTTTTCACTGTAGCATGGTTCAAGTCCCTGTAATCTATACACAGTCGTAAGGATCCATCCTTCTTCTTTACAAAAATTACTGGTGCACCCCAAGGTGAGACACTTGGCCTTATTATCCCTAAGTCCAGTAATTCTTTCAACTACATTTGAAACTCACAAAACTCTGGTGCTATCATCCGATACGGAGTCTTGGAAATTGGTTCTGCACTAGGTTTTATCTCAATAGTAAAATCAAGATCCCTCTCAGGAGGTAACCCTGGTAACTCGTTCAGGAAAACATCCTTAAATTCTAACAATACCGAGTACTAATCTAATGAGGGTCCCTTCCTTTCATTCACTACTTCCACTACATATAGTCGACACCCTTTCCTCAAGCATCACTTAACCTTCATATTTGATATAAAGTGTAATGACACCCTTCTCCGTACACCCTGGATCTCCACTAGCCTTCCTCCGTCGTCTACACAGAGAACCCTTTTTGTGAAAAAATCTACCAAAGCTCGATGAGATTCTAACCAATCCATTCCAATGATTAGGTTGTATTCCCCGAGAGCAGTGGCGTATACCTTCAACCTAGTAGTACACACTCCCAGGTTTACTATACAATTATCAACACTAGGTCCTACTGCATGTTTTTCCCCCGAAGCCATCTTGACTTATTTAAAGTCATCATTCTTGTAGGCTGCCAACCCACACTTTTATAATGCAGATGGTGAAATGAAACTATATGTAGCACCGGAATCAAATAAAATATTAACGTTGATATGATTTAGCATACCTGATGACTCCACCACCATGGATTGATGTTCTGCCTGGTGATTATTAACTGTTGCGTAAATCTGGTGGCTGCTACTTTCTCTTCCCATAGGGGCCTTTCCTTCTCTATGCAAAAATACTGATTGTAACTCTGGACAGTCATGCTAGTAATGGGGTCCTCCACATCCCCAATAGGTAACACGAGATTGAGTCTGTGCACTATTCAGTGTCTGTCTCTGAAATGAGTTCCTTCCCCTGGAACCCCTACCCCTACTAGTTGTTCCCTAAGATGGTCATGGACCTGCCTACGTCATTGGTGATGAATGAGATGTTGCACTCACTACCATTGAAATCCGCAACCACTGTCCTTGGTACGACTTTGTTACCATATGGAGGCGGCCTTGAGCCCCCTCCCTTCGAAAATGTCCTAGGGGCCTTCCCCACAACCTAGGATGATGAAAAAAGGTCAGTCTCATACCTCCGATTAAGTTCATTTGTTCCTCTACATAACACACATTTTCCACAGCTTCTGTGTTAAGCCCTAATATTGGCTCATTACCACTTAATTGGGGCATATTAGATTAGTAATGTTATTTTATATATGTTGGCTTTAGGCCATTAGTTTTAATTTAGATTAGTAATGTTATTTTATTTATGTCGGCTTTAGGCCATTAAACCTCCTAGTCTCTTATATATACCAAGGAGACATTTTCATTTTGAATCATCTTGTACTTGAACATTTAAGTGGGGTAAAAGGAGGTTTCCCCCTAGAAGAGGCTTATTATCTGAGATTATCTCTTTTTCAAGGAATTGAGTACTTTTCCTGAGGTTTTTCTATGCTATATTGATGTTTGGTTCTTAACATATGGTATCAGAGCTCAAGGTCTTGGGGTTTCGCTGCTACATCTGAGACACAGTGGAATTTTCGCTATAACTTTTTTTCTACAATGTTTCAGAAGGAACGTATTGGAGGGTATTTATAAGATGGATCAAGGTACGTTGGGTTCAAAATTTATCTCATTAGGCCTTACACTTTCGGAGATATAGCCTGTACAAGATAGGGTTCTGGAATCATCCTGAAATGAGTCTTTGCAACATTTTCACTATAAAACAATTTCTGTAACATTTCAAACATTGAACTCCAGGGGCCATTTATAGAAATTATTTTTTTATCTGTGGTAAAAATTTCAGCTTCTGGGTCATCATAAATTTTTATATACACCTTGTGTAAGATAGGGTATCTGACTAGTCCTATTGGCTAGTCTCAAGTAAGTGTTCCAGGTAAAACAATCATAACTTCTTCCTAGAGTATCCAAATTGGGTGGGACTAGTTGCATTGGATCGTGGCCAGTCTTTAGTATTTTGGGTGTGAGTTTCAGAATTTTATATCAATTATTTTGTGCGGGGCACACTATACAAGTGAGATCTCCTGGAAAGGCCAAAAATCAGCAACTTGTGGGGAAGTTATCATAAATTCCACTTGGAACATCCAATTTTGATCAGACTTGTGGCATTGAAGAGAAGAAATATCATAGAAATACAAAAGATAAAGTTTCATACCCAAAAGGTCAAAAATTGGGAGATACAACAGAAGAAATATTGTTTAGCAGAACCACCTCAAAATCAAGGTTCAAAAGTGATACTTGGCCAACATGCCACCCAAAAAGGGAACTTCTACACAAAATAAGACTCCAGAAAATCCTACTTGGACTCTTGATGAAGGTGAAGAAATGCGTAGGGACATAAATGAACTACAAGCTAATATGGATTCAATGGAATCCAAGTTGGATACTAAGATGGATTCAATGGAATTTAAGTTGGATACTAAGATGGATTCAATGGAATCCAAGTTGGATACTAAGATGGATTCAATGGAATACAAGTTGGATACTAAGATGGATCCAATGGAATCTAAGTTGGATACTAAGATGGATTCAATGGAAGCTAAGATCATGGAAGTATTGAAAAATTTCGTAACAGAGAAGACACCTGAAAGTGAAAATGCATCCCATGAAATTCATGATGTGGACACAAGGAAGGTGAATCAAGAATGGAGAAACTCCAACTTTGGGTTGAAGACCAACCACATTCCTAAGATTGACATGAGGAAGTTTGATGGCAAGGACCCAATCACATGGATACTTCAGATGGAGCAATTCTTTGATCTCCATAATGTGCCACATACACAAAAGGTACGAATTGCTTATTTATATTTAGAACCAAATCAATTTGTTTGGTATCGATGGCTTTGTTCTCGCAAATCACTTATCACTTGGACAATTTTCACAGAAAAAATGATATCACACTATGAGGATACAAGGATCAATACCTTCTTTAGCCAATTGATAAATCTCAAGCAAAAGGGTTCAGTTACCGAGCACATTGAAAACTTCCAAAGATTGAATATAAAGGTAACCGATATTCCAGATGAGCACTTGACTAATGTATTCATAGGAACTTTAAAAGATAACATTCAACATGAGGTTCGCCTTTGGGAACCCAAATCATTGGAGAATGCATTTAAGGTGGCAAGAAATGTTGAAAGTAAAAATATGGTTATGGCTACTAGAAGGACCTATCCTAACATCTATAGAGAGAACA
>ML779153.1:501027-526117 GCA_009831015.1 Picea engelmannii | reverse complement strand
CCGATTCCCAAAACATTAAAAAATCTTAGAGGATTTTTGGGTTTGACAGGTTACTACCGCAAGTTTGTTCGGAACTATGGAAGAATAGCAGCACCTTTAACGGAACTAACTAAGAAGGATGCATTTTCATGGACTCCAGAGGCAACTAAATCATTTGAATAACTTAAAGAGGTGATGTGTAAAGCTCCTGTCTTGACCACTCCAGACTTCACAAAGACCTTTATTGTGGAATGTGATGCATCGGGAAATGGAATTGGTGTTGTCCTAATGCAAGAAGGAAGGCCCCTGGCTTTTGAAAGTCGACCACTCAAGGGAAGAGACTTACAGAAACCCATTTATGAGAAGGAAATGATGGCAATACTACATGCATTGAAGAAATGGCGTCCTTACCTAATAGGTAGGCACTTCAAGGTCAAAACAGATCATGATAGTCTTAAATACTTCTTGGAACAAAGACTATCTTCAGAAGAACAACAAAAATGGGTAACTAAGATACTAGGTTATGATTTTGAAATCGTCTATAAAAAGGGGAAGCAAAATGTTGTGGCAGATGCACTCTCAAGAAAGGATGAAGATGTTGAGGCCTTTCTCTGTGCTATCTTAATCATCCAATCTGATTGGATAATAGAATCAAGGGATGAATGGAAGAATGATGAAAAAGTGTGGACTCTCATTGAAAGGTTGCAGCAGGATTCTGGTGCATCAGATACATTTACATGGAAAAATGATTCACTATGGTACAAAGATCGCTTAGGTTTCAACCCATAGACAAAGCGTTCTGCCTGTCGTTGGTCATTATCCATATATGAAACATACTTGACCAATTCCATAAACCTAATCTCATATTATTCTACAGTTATGTTTCCATGTACTAGAGCATGAAACGCTCCTACATGTTGTTCCTCATAGTAAGCTGGCAGATATTTACTTCGGAACCTCTCCTCGAAAAGTTCCCAAGATACGGTTTTTGGGGTAAGATACAGTTGTCTTTCCAGCTTTTCCCACCAGTTCAAGGCACTGTCTCTCAACTAAAAAATTGTTATCTTTACCTTTGAGGTGGATGCATAGTCCCTTAACGAAAAACACCTTGTCATGCCTTCCAACCATGCTTCTGCGCATTTACTGGTGTGACCCCCAGAAAACTCCAGAAGTTTGATCTTTTGAAGTTCTCTAGTGATGTCTGCGGGTGGAGGTCCTCCCCCTGAATCCCTTGACGCTTATGGATTACCCATTCCAGATGGTGGGGGTTCCACTTTGATCCCTGCTGATTGTCGCTCCTTTAAAGTCTCATTTATGGCCTCCAAGGAGCACAGTATGAGAGCTATTTCCGGCGATGGTGGTGGTGGTGGTGGAGGTGTTGGCGGTGCCTATGATGATGCTCCTCTACCTCGATTCCATTGAGTCCTAACCATCCTTTATTATTTAACCTGCATCAACCAAAGTTGTCAGGGTGAGTTCAAGGACGTTTCACATTTGCGCAACTTAACTAGAAAACAAGGTTAGGTGTAAGTTTTTTTTTACTTATCTGTAAACAGACGTTACTCTCTTTAAGGGAGGTGGCTAGGTTAGGGATAAAGTGTCTAAGATTGATTTCTTCTCCAAAGAAAACTACTAACTCCCTTGCCTGGTAGCTATGCTAGCTTTGCACCATACTAGCCAATTTCTCTAACTTACCTACTTAGTGCGCATGAAGGCCCCTCCCGCTTATCTTATTCTAAGTCCTTATACTTTGAGTTTACAACTAATTAATGTGACTTCCAACCTAATGTTGATGAAATGAGTCTAAGTCTATCCTTCAATGCTTTATTCGTGGGCTTTCCTTGGTGCATTTGTACATATGCGTTGAATTGTGTGTCTCGGTGGCTGCAGGTGCGAGTCTTGAGGATTGTAGAGTGGCTTTCGGGCATTGGAGCTTAGCGCTTGTGCATTGTGGTTATCTATTGTTTCTGGACTTGTGGTGGTATGATGTAGTGAGCCTGAGGTGATGCATTGAAGCTTGGTGCTTAGCTTTGACTGGTGGAATGGAATGGAGGGACTTGGCGCTTGGCTCGGTGGTTGAGGGCACGGAACTCAGTGTTTGGTTAACATGGATAATTGGAGATTATACTTCAGGATAGTATTTTATGACTATTACTTTATTTATGTATAAGAATTTATTTTATAACAACTCATGTGTGGTGAGTTGTTGTTTGGGTTTTTTCCAAGGCTTGGACTACGGTGAGTGGTCGTGGGTTCAAAACCCATCCTTCCCAATATATATTTTTTTATATTCCCTCCATTCATTATTATTTCCCATTAACTATACTAACCCACCATTAACTACTAATATTCCATTAACTATTAACCTTTCATTAACTATAACTAATCCTCCATTAACAATTAATCTTCCATTAACTATACTAATCCTCCATTAACTATTAATCACTTTTATTATTTTTTTTTGTTTTATATATTTTATTATTATTATATTCCCCCCCTTTTTTATATAATTAACACTTTTTTTTTAATATCAAATTAAATTGATTTACTTAAAATTTAAAACCCTAAATTGAAATAAAAACCCCAATTTATTTAATTTATGCATAAACTATCCAAATTGTTTATTATATTATTATTTTTGAATAAATGAAATTAAAAAAAAAAAACTTAATTGATAAATAAACGAAATAAATAGATAAAAAAAAAACTTACCTCGCAGGTAATAACCTATACCTCCCATGTGATCCACGTGTTACCCCCTTGCTTCCTTCAGCACCTTCCTATCTAAACCCTAACCCTTATCGTTGTAACCCTAATTCCTCTTTTCCTCATCGTTTCTTCTTGTGAGGTCTCTGGTTACCTGGTCGGCCGCCATGGCCTTCTCTCATGGCTTCTCCTCCTCGTGGTTTGGGTGTTTGGTTTCTAGAATGAGACCCAATCTGGTGAGATATCATCATTCAATTCAGCTGGGTTTTCCTGATTTTTTTATCCATCCTGGTCTCCAACTACACCACCTTTCAACAAGCTCTTATGCTTATCTACCTTTGGCTTTGGAAGATATGTAACAATAGAGTTGGTTTTCCTAAAAGTAGCAGATGGATCATACTCAGGATCACTAGGATCTGGAGCATATCCTGAACGAGCAAAGAAGACATGAGCATAGACACTCATGTTATTCTTTATATCCTCTGACGGATGGTAAACTATTTTATGTTTTCAAACATTGTTTGGCCCCCAGACTGCAAAAGGTACATTAGTCTCTTGCCATACAAGAGTTTCTTCATTGCTAAAATCATAGAAGTTCTCATTCTTGGAGAGATAGATCCACATATCAACGTTTTCTCCCTTAGAAAACATATTTGACATCTGAAGCGCCAGATCGACGGTCTTTTTTGAAGATAACCTCTGCATGGTGAAGTACTAGAAGGCAACCATTCTTAAAACCCCAAACAACATCTACCCCAGCCCCCCTTGTTGTTGTTGTTGGGGTTTCCTACCCCCAGTTGCAATGACCCGCCCGCCTCCTACAGGCAGTGCCATGATTCCTAATTAGACTGATGAATAGCAGTTATTTCGGAAATCTCCGATCGATTTGAAGATTGAAGTTGCAGACCCTAAGAAGAATAATGGGAGGGGTTTGGTTCTTGGGCGATGGCTTGTGTGTTGTTTTTTTTTTTTATCTTGTGTTGTTTTTTTTTACTGACCTGTGTTTTGGTTGTAGGTCGCATCGGTTCATGGTTTTATCTCTGTGTAGTGGCCCGCGAGTGGCCCTAGCTCCATGGCCGACCACCTGAAAGGTGAAACCATGGTCGCCATGGTTGATCTCTTCCCTCAATTTTTTGCATGATAGTTTGGATGGTTGGCTTCATTTGTTGACTTCATTGTGCCAAGAGGTCTCTATAGCATGTGGCAGAAGCTTCGTGGTCATGCAGTAGATTGAGCAAGAAGAATGTCTTGAAATTTGGCTTATGTTATAGGAGAAGCGTCATCTATCACCTAGTGTAAAGAAGCCACTCATTTTCTTGTGTTGAATGAGAAACTAAAAGCGATGAACAAGGTTCTTGTGAAGCAAAATGACAGTCTGTCAAAACAGGCCTTCTAGTTTGTGAGTCAGAACAATTTCTTGCAGTAGTTTTTTCCCTAGGTAAGAGTTTTCCTGCTACTAGTTTTAATGTTTGAAGTAGAGGACTTATTTGTAGATAAATCCAAGCAGTCATTTTGATGTCAAGCAACATCTCTTCATTTCATTTTTCTCCATTAAATAAAGAACGACATCTCTGGTTCTTTTCTCTTTTTCATTTATTTCCATTAAAAATATGCAATGCGAACAAAATCACAGTAAAGAACTCAACTGTTGAAAGAGCAAATTACTAATTTGGATGGAAGCAAGGATGCTTTGGCTCCATGCTTGTGACTTGGAGACTGGAACATCAAGTTTTTATTTGTTAATTTGTGTTATTTTACAGCTGCTTGGCTGGGTTATTTTGCAGGTGATTTGCTTGACATGTAGTGCATAGTGTTGAACCATGTGTTCTGTATGGCATACGGTTAATGTCATATGGCTTAGGTATTGGGATTGTATTGATTTATGGACTCATAGTTTGGCATATAAGTTAGTTTTATATGGATTAGGTTGCATGTGCACATACATAATTTTTTTTTGTTTTCTTTATTTATATTTATATGTATATCTTTTTTTTATATAATTTAAATAAGTATCTTTTATATATGTCTACTTATATAAAGTCATTTATACCTCTGCTTAGAAGTTCAAGGGAAGAGCATAATTATTTGGGGAAGCATTATGTATAAATATATATACAGATCTGCATATATACTAAAAAAACAATTGTGTGCTTGGCTTGCAGGTTAGGTGGAGCTCGAGCTTGGAGCTCAGATTTATACCTAATTAAAGGGTTTCAGAGTCCCTTTTTACCAGGGTTGTTTCTTTCAATATATAATTACTCTATATAGTTTATTCAAGGTCCCAAAATAAAAAAAAATTAAGGGTTTTTTTTTTTTAAATTCAGGGTTGGAATAGTTCCATTCATGAACTGTCCTTTATACATGCGGGTAGGTGGGTAGGCCCTGGTCGAATTTTTTAAACCAGGGCTCTAATACCATGTGTAGGGCCCTAGTTTAATTAATCCTAACAAAATTCATACAATTAAACATAAAATTTCTTTCAATGCATAAGTAATTCATTAATCATCATATAAGAATTTAATATTCAACAAAAATTAAATTTATCCACAGCATGAAAATAAATTACATAATCATCACATAACCTAGCAAATTCATAAATAAAAATACCTCTGCCTGATGCTAAATTCCCGCTTATCTGGTTGTCGTCCCTATTGCTCTGTCCAATCTTTGCCTAATGCTCTGACCAAATCTACCCAAAACTTACTAACCACCTAGCCAGCTAGGAGCAGCCTATTCAGCTCCATAGATCCAAGATTTCGTAAGGATTCCTGGCCCCCGAGCCCAAAACACCCAAAAACGGTTCACCCAAACTCCAAAACCAAACTCCCAAAACCAAAAAAATATCCAACAGAAATACAGTCCTCTCCTCCCAATTTTTCATAATCCCCTTCCCGAAGGCCTTTGCCCAGTCATATCTCCCCCTATTCACCGACTCCCTACCCTCCTTTAATGCCACCCACCTTATCCCTCCATTCATTACCTTATCCTACCATTTATTTCCTTATCCCTCCACTCAATGCTTCTTTCCCCCTTGCATACGTAAAGTCTTATAATAAATAATTTAAAGTTATCAAGCCCTTTAATTCATTACCCAAACCATTGAATGTGTTAAGTAATCAATTAATTAATTAATCAACATTTATTAAACAATAAATAAATAATAATCTTAATAGTTAATCATTACTTAACTAATACACATTAAGATAGTTAATTATTTAATTAACTATACTTAATAAACCCTATGCAACTATTTAACCAGGGTTGTTACAATGCTATCTCTTTGTTATCCTTGTTGCTTTAGTTGGAGGGTTTTGTTGGTCTTGGGTCAGCTGGTTGTCCTCACGTGTTCACAACTATGTCAAGTCTCTGGATTTTATGGGTTTAATGGTTGGAGGCATTTTGCATCACTTTGTTTTGTTCACTTGGGAATTGGTTTATTGCACCACTAGGGGTCACGAAATGAGTTTCATGTTCTTACTCGGCCCTGTCTTCACCCCAGTGTTGTGGTTGTTTGATCGAAGAGAACAAGGGTTATACCATGTGTTTGTTAAATAACATTGTCCACCCGAATGAGAGCCTCACCTTATGTTATGGCCCCCTACCATGGATTTGTTACCTGACCATGAATGATTCATGGTTTTTCTTGTGTATGCATCGTTGGCCTCAGAGTTTTTGATGCAGCACCCCCTGCCTCAGCAGGTTCTACACGACCTCCCGGTCTTAGGATCATTCTATCCTTCAGATTCGTAGAACAAAAATGGTTCTTTTTTCCTCTGCAACCTCTTGACTTATGGCCTATGCATGAAAGAACTCTTCCTCCTGAGCTTCTCTTCTTTGAGACCCTGAAATATTCCCTCGACCTCTATGATTCCTACAGGGTCCCTGCACACACGAAGGTGCTATTTGTCCTGAGATTCTCTATTACTCAGAACTCTAAGGGACTTAACCCTTTTCTCTCTCTCAGATGGAGAATTTGATGCCCTATTGGCAGTCTCTTGCTCAAGCAACTCCTTACTGAGTCTGCAAGGTATTTAGCAACCCTGTGAAGGTCCTCTTGACACTTCCTTCTCCCTCAGAATTCTAAGAGTTCTTCCTATGCAAACTAACACTTACTCAACACCCTCCTGGCAGAGCTCCTACAGAATACCTCAGTGATTTTGTTCCCTTCAATGAACTCTAGGCAGAGTTCTCATGTGTGCTTTGTGCACTTGTTCAATGCCCTCCTAGTAGAGATTTCCTAGAATTCCTCAAGATTTCTATCTTCTCTGAACTCAAGATAGATTTCTTCTCCTTAATGCAACCCATGCATCTACTCAATGCCCTCCTGGTAGAGATCTACATAACTCCACAAAGATTATGTCTTCTTCTATGCTTTCCTCTACATAGTCCTACCTCCAAGGTATTCAACAACCTTGAGGCTTCTTCCTAAGCCTAAAAATTCAGTTGGTTCACCCTCCTGGCACATCCTTGCCCAAATTCCATAGAATTCAAGAGTGCATATATGCACTAGCTTTCAGAACCCGTAGCAATATGTCACACTCTCTTGGAATGAAGCCTCAAAGAACCCAACCTGAAATCAAAGAAATCAACAGACAATGAATTTTTTCTGTCCCTGCAAATGCAAACCTACAACATATAATGAACACATGAAAACATTCACACAACACAGAATGACATGCAGGAAAAATGGTTGTTTGTATTAATGTAAAATGTCTCTTTTACAATATGTTCAAGCTCAGACTTTGATAGAGTCTCGACTCTCCTCTCCTCTATACTCAATAATAATCTCAAGACAAGATACAAAAGATATTTACATGAGGGGGCTCTTCGATCTCTTCCCTCCATCTCACCTACTCTATTTAATTACATTGAATACATAATTAAATGGTTGTCTAGTTCGAATCGGATCTAGATCCAAGCCTTACAACCATTAAAGGATACTTATAACTAAAGCCTGCGCATACACATGGCATGATGGCTCCACGACCTTACATTCATTTAATACAATTAAATCCAAATTCAAAATTTGAACTGAGGGTTGTGCCTCTCCTTCCCATTGAATGCGCGATGAGTTGGCTGGCTGGATAGTGCATGGCTAGCTTGGGAGTGATGCTCTTGCATCGGTTTTCACCATTACAATGAGTTGGCTCTATTCTACCTATGTTGTCTACAGAGAAAACTCTTAACCCTTCAGTTTGGAGTTTTATAGAGAAGATTGCCGGGCTTGTCAAGTTTACTATGGGTTATTGTGGATTGAATTTATTGTTGATTAATTTGAATACACACTCACCGAGTTGGTCATATGACAATTGTGTTGGTTTGGCATCTAGTTATTGCCACTGTTATAACAATGGTAAACCCTACATTGTTAATTGCATAATTCAATAGACACAATCACTCTCCTTATGTTTAATAACTCAATATTGTTTAATGGAGAGGGCCGCTACCCTGATTCGAATTGATTCGTGGGTATGCGTGGTTTCCACAGTTATTAGGTTGATTGATTTTTATGACAGTGGTGAATTGGTTTGTTGGTACACAATCACTGGTATTTTTTCACTAAGTATTAATTGGATTTTTAGCTAGCATTGGTTACAAATTCTTGATGTTTCTCACACATACTGCATTGTGTGTGTGGTGTTTCTACATAATGAAATAATGGTCATTGTAACTATTAGTTTCTTTTGGGGTTGAATGGTTATTGCGACCAGGAAGACTATATGAACTACATCCACTCCATGCCTATGATTTTCTGATTGTATAAGCCAAGTTGTACACAACATATTTGATTACAGTTTGACTAAATCGAAGCAATATTGTATTAGATTGATGGCTCAACATGATGGGTTTAGTTATTACTGTGAATGTGTGTTTGATTTTGTTAAATGGATATGTTGCATCATAGTTTTTTGGTGACTGCACACTGTATATAATATGGATAGATTGGGTTTTCACACTCAAGGATACCCACAGAGTTTTAAGCATGTTTTTGTTGCAACCCAATCATTTGTTGATACACACATGTTGTTTATATCCTGTCATCGTGTTGGATGGATAGCCCAACCTTTTAAATTCAAATTGAATTAGGCTTGCACAGTGGAAGATTTACACTTGCATGATTGAATTATCCCTCACATAGCTTGTGTTGGAATGGTTATGTCTATTTAAATCTCAATTCGGGTTTTTCAATTTGATCTTGATTATTGGGTTTATTTCCCCTATATATGTTAATTAACATGATTGCATTTAAACCACAGGCCCGATTGCAGTGATAGTGTGACTTCATTGTTAATTTTGGAAACATGACTTTGAGAATATTTGTTTATTGAAGTAATGTATGGGAAGTCGTTGATTTTGATGGTTAACAGAGTGGGAATGGTTACTATTTGAAAATTGTTATAAGATGCAAAGTATATAAATGAAAGGAACATAACCCCTTTACATATTTTGTGGAATGCATATTGTCTTGTGATGGAATTATGTTGGATAGTTCATTATCAACAGTGAACTAGTTAAATACACAATAAGTGTTATTCGATCACAATGACTGATGGTTGGTGCATCACTTTTCGCAGAATGTTTTATGGATAACTTAATTAATTACATGAACAATATTCATTTTTCTTCCCTTCCATTATTTCATTTTCCACTAATTACAAATCCCATCACCTTCCCATATTCATTTTTTTCACTCCCTGTTTTGAGATGGATTACAGTCAAGAGAATTCTGGTGTTAAGGACCTTAAGGTAGTTGAAAGTGGTAGTGTCTTGTGTGGATTACAGTGATGTTTTATTGGTTTGATTTATAGTTGATTGTTGTTGTCATTGAGAAGTAACCATTTTATTTTCCCTCTCATTGTATGATGTCTCACTCAATACAAACCCTTCACATATCCCATAAGCCTTTTCACCCCCTGCTCATTGATAAATTGGAAAACAATTTGTATGGATTGGATTGCATGAATCTGATACATTGCCGATCCAAATATATTTCATATTTTTAAGAATTTTCATGTATGGTTATTTAAAATACTATTTTCTAATCAATCATGCATGCAGGAATGAGTTTTTTTAGTCGAGGTAGCCATGGCCAAGGAAAAAGAGGTAGAGGTAATTGGAACTGAGGCCCAAGAAGGCCCAGGTTCTCCATACATTTTGATGTTGATTCACAATATCTTGGCCAATTGTTTCAGGTCAGAATTTTCAATTGAATTGGGTAGGGAATAGTCCAACCTAGGCCTTAAAGGCCTCCTTTCCAAGCCCCACAAGCCCTCAGTATCCCTATACCTCCTCATGTCTCATTGCAACTCGAGGTTCCTGAAAATGATGAATGGCAGGAGATTGTCCACACGACAGTCTCCCAACATCGTGGCTAGCCCAACTTGTCCTTGGCTTCTCCTTCGCCTATTAACCCCATTGTCCAAGACGCCCTTGACCACTCACCAGTGCAATCCTCCCATGCTAGCAAGAGATTTAAAATTGAGGCCCACCATGCCCTTGATAAAGGAAAATCCATTGTTGTCCCTTCCTCGCCCTCCAATTGCTTTGACAAATCTGTGTCTTCCCAGATGCATTTGAGGGATGATTGTTCCCACATGATCAATGAGATTAGGCCTAAAGGCTCTGCACAACCAAAGGAAAATTCAAGAAAATCAAGAGGTGACAGCAGCAATCAAGGAAAGGTTGCATTGCAGACTGAGAAATATGACTTTTGAGTGTTTATTTTTATCCATTGTTGATGATTGTTGACTTCAGGAAATTTTGGACAACATGTTGTATTTTGGATATATGAGTAATATTTTTGAAAATAATTTCAAATTTCATGAGATAAATTTTCCAAAAGTGAATATGTTGATGGGAGACACAAGGAGGTGTGTTTTACTTAAATAATGGTTATGTTATGATTGTTATGATTTTTATGAGCTACAGGGAGTCACAAGAGGTCCCACCTACTAGTTATTATTTATTTACAAGATTTATTATAGTTATTACTCTTCCCCCTAAATAAAGTTAGTTGAGTCTTTTAGTTAACTTAACTAATGAGTTGATTCAACTACTTCAACCAATTCTAATTGTTTAAAAGAAAAAGGAAAGGGAGGAACAAGAGGAGGATAGAAGCATAAGCATACTAAGGTTTTCTCTTTGATTTTATGTTGAGATAGTTTAGTTTTCATTCATTCATTATTTATCACAAGCCTAATTCTCTTTTATGATAGTAGGGTCTTATTGTAGACAACAATATTTAGGGTTGAATCACATCATTCAGACACTTGTTTTCCAGAGGTGTTGATCTATCTTTGATATTCTATGTAGACTTGTTTGTTTGTGAATTAATTTTCATCACTGATAAAGTCTATTGTGCAGAATCGAGTGGGCAGAAATATGTGGCAAGTTGATCCAGATTTTAGAGTTCAGTTTTTGTTTTCTGACAGAGGTCCTTTTGTATGTTCCATCGGGGATGTCTAAGTTTGACTTTGGTCCAAAATTTCAGCATGAGATTTTGTAAAGAAAATGACTCTTTGGTGAATTTGAATGAAATAAAGGATTGCTTTATGTCTCATCTGTCTTGATTATCATCTTGGTAACTTTACTTCTATCTTTACATTTATTTCAGAAAATTACATAAAAATTAAATTTCCAGGAACCTTTTTGTTGATAAAAGACTAGCCTAAGCACTCGTAATTAATACTTGTAAGTTAGGATGCTATTTTTGTTGGCTATAAACATAGGGTGATATTCCTGTTTACTTTGCTCCAGCCAAGCAGAGTCTGAAAATGCTTGAGTAAGATTATTTCATATATTTTCCTCAACATTTATTTGGAGACCATACTGGGGATATCTTTGATATATCTTCGGTTAATTTTGATACTCGATTTTCATCGATACATCTTTATTTTATGAAATTGATTCTTTGACTATTTTACTATTAATGACTGTGTCTGTTACAAGGTAGCCCAATCTTGAGTTTGGTCTCCAAGACCGAACCAACATTTCTTTGAACTTGTTTCATACTATTTTAGAAACTTCCAGGACCCATGTTGAGCTTAACCATTCTTGGGAAGCAATTGAACTAGATATTAGTACTCAAGAACAATTGGAGGCTAGACGTAGACAACCTAGAATTCAATAGTAACCCTTTTTTTCTTCAAGTTTCGACCTTTCTTTCATGTCCTTAGACTCTTGTGCTTCTAGAAGAAGAAGAGGCTTGTCACCTAAAACCAATCCTATTGTTGAAATAGAAAGAAGGAACGTTGTGTTTTCTGCCCAACAAAGTTCTCTAAGGAGGACTTTATCTAATTCATCCAACTCATATTTCTTTTCCCTATCTATCATCCATAAGATAACATCTAGTGGAGGCTCTGGTGGCACTCGAAGTTCTTCATATTCTCAATACTCATCATCATCAGTGATTGGTAGCTTATATATCCACCATATCCCTATACAATCTACCACAAACCCCACCAAGGTCATTAAAAAGTATGGGATTTTTGAGTTCGAAGAAGATGCCACAACCACAAAGTGGCATGTGTCCTCTCCTCTTAACCTAGCACCTACTATTCGTCCACTTCCAAAGTTTAAGGAGAATTTGCCTAAGTTTTCATGAAATAACACTGTCAATACAAACGAACACCTAGTGGCATTTTCTAATGCTTGTCATAACATTGGGGCAAATGACAATGACATTTGCATGCGCTTGTTAGTCAATTCCTTGGAAGGAAAGGTTGCATATGATTTCTTTCATCTTCCCCCTAAGATAATGTCTACTTGGGAGGAGTTAATCTATTTGTTCTGATCCACTTATGGGCAATCTATAATCCATGCTGAGAAATTAAGGGAATACAATAATGCCACTTATAAAGATGGTGAGACCATCAACTCTTTCAACTTGTGTTTCACTAAGTTATACAATCAAATTCCCTAACTTATCCACCCCCATAACCAATCCTCTTTCATGCATTACTACAATTCATTACCTTCTCCATACCATCATAGGCTTGAGGAAAAAACCATTGATAATATCGGTTCCACTCTGAATACTTTCTCAGACTATGAAGAACAACTTGAAAGAACTGGTCTTCCCCAGGGAGAATTAGTTATACAGATAGACATGTCTTCTCTCTTACAGCTAGTATAAGATATGAACAATCATATAATAGCATTTGAGTGGAAAGGTATTGTCTCCCCTCTCACCCCTGGAGATTCATCCTCTTCTACACCCCATTTTAAAAATTTAACCCTCTTCGCATTTCTTCTAGCCCTAGCTCATCCTCAATAGTTTCTACACTCCAGGCTCATAAGGCTCCAGAGAGTCAAATAATCATTCCCCCTCTTCCCTCTTTCAAATACAATATATTGAATCAATTGGCCAACATAAAGGAAGATGAAACCCTCCTAGACATGGTTGTCATCCCTAAACAACAGATGCATCTGAAAAAATTCATGGAAGGAAAAGCTTTCGTTGTAGCCAGTCTTTCTGAAGAGGTAGGTGAAGAGGATTCTTCTATAAATAAAGTATTTGTACATAACTTTAGATACCCTGTAAAAAAAAAACCCTTTTATATTTTTGTAAAGATCATGGATAAGATTTCCCATTGTTGCTTCATTGATGGCAGTTTGGGCCCAAGCATGATGTCGAAGATTATTATGGAAGAGCTAGGCTTGTCGTGTACAAATGAAAATCCCAGAAGCATGATTTCCTATAATATTCTACAACAAACAACCATAGGTGAGATTAAATATGTAACCTTGGTTTATGCGCTCATCCTAAGATAAGGACAACCCTCAACATTCAAGTGATTGATATGCTTGTAAGCAATTACTCAATTATCTTGGGGAGAGATTGGAAATCCTTAATAGGTGGATACCTCTCACTCAACAGGACACATTTATCCGTTCCTTGGAATGGTAATAATATTATAGTCCTTAGAGAGGGAATAATTTAACCCTTCATAGAGAGTGTTCTGCAATCTAGCGTAAACTATATCGAAGAATACCTAGGAGTGTATTCCATCTTCGCTGAAGAGGATAACATTTCTTTGGAAAGAATTGATTTAGATAATGATTTATGGCATATGCACTTTTATCATTCATACTACAATGAAGGTAATGGGGCTAGCATTATCTTGGTTTCCCCTGCAGGTAAAATTCATAATCTGTCATACAAGTTGGAGTTTGTTGGTGCAAACAATGTCACTAAATTCAAAGTTTTATTATTAGGCATTGAGAACACCTTTAATATTGGTTGTGGTCACCTTTTAGTTTTCAGAAATTATGAGCTTGTTGTGAACCTGATACGTAAGATGTGCTCTCCTAGCAACAAGATGATGGAATGATACACCCAAGTTGTTTGGGAACTTGTCTTGAACCTTATATCTTTCAATATCATTCATGTTAAGAAGGAGTTGAATTCAATAGTTGATCGGTTAGTTGTCTTTCAAGCCTCTCCTAATCATCAAATTTTTCCTCACAGGCCTGATTGTGCTTTTCAATCTCTACATCGTCCATGTATTCCTGAAAATGAAGGATCTTGGAAGGCCATCCCTAATGATGAGAGAATTAGCATTGTCATTGAAAATGAACCTATTAATCCCTAGGATATTATATCCATAGAAAATAATAAGATTCCTGAGGGCTTCACTCCTCTTGAGAGTTCGTTTTCATTGAGTGTTGTAGGCAATAAAGAAAAACATAAATAAGAGGAGTTATGAAAGAACATGCTTGAAACCATCCTCCTGAACATTAGGACACCTGAATATTCAATGAATGTTAAATTAAATGTAGAATGTTATGATAAAGAAGAGATGGGGTCTAGCGGGATACTCGGTGAATCTAAAAAAGTTTTTACTTTGTCTTATGAGGATCTTCATGGTTTTGATCCTGTTCTTGTTTAGCATATTATGAAACTAGCTAGGCACAAACAAGAACTTGTTAACTTTGCATTGTAAGAACCATTTCAAAACGAGTTGAGAGATATCTTAAGGGATGGAATGGTTTTTTTATTCCACCTTGAATGGGTTTCAAATTGGGAACCGACCTCAAGAACCACTAATAATATTAGAACATATATTAGTCTTCAAACTTTCAGGCAAGCGATTATGAGAAATCCCTTCCCTCCTCTCAATATGGAAATGTTTTTTCAATAGGTTGTAGAGTCATAGTTAGGTCCCTTACTTGTCAGTTTGTTTGGTTACAAGAGAATCAAAGTAAAAGGAGAAAATGTTCACAAAACCACTTTTATTACTAATTGTGATACTATGCCTTACAAATGCCTGCCTTCTGTCTTATTTGATGCAAGTACTGCCCTTAAAAGGCCTATACACACAACTTTCAATGAATTGGTTAGTCTCCATGCTTGTCTTGATGATTTGATCATGTGCATCAAAGGGATGATAATTACATCAAAATTTCATGTGGTGGGTCCTTTCCAAATTACTTTTGTCTTGGACACTAACTCTTACATTTTAAAGAAATTACAGAAGCAATTGTTTACCTACAACACTAACAGTCCTCGCTTGAAATACTGCATGGAGCCAATGTGAAAATCTCTAATGCTGATTGGATTTTTCTGTATACTAGTAGCCTAGCTCTACTTTCAATTTTTGTGCTTCCTTTTCTCTTTGACTTCAGCTTTCCGAGTTAAAATTTTCTTGTTGTTTTTCATCTGTGTCTTTTACTGTTGTTGTTTTAATTTCTGCATTATTACTTCTCTTATGATTTTTTTCCTTATCATCTTTTAGTGTTTGGTCAAAATAAGATGTTGGATCAATCCTGCCACAATAACACTCCTGCAAAGCATTGTTAGTCAATAACAATCAATCTTACATAGTTGTTATGATGTCTCCTCTGAAGGACCCTTGAAATTGTTATATATTTCCACTGTTGTTTTATAAAGAGATTGGTTATCTCTCGCTTCTTCTCTCCATTTCTTCGTCCATTGAGAAATAAAGGAGAAGATCCATCAATTTTTTGCCTTGAGATACGAGCTGATTCTGGTTGGATGATTATGCATACGTGGATAAACCCCCTCATACTTAACATTTTTCATAAGTCATTCCCAAATTCCTGGTCATTTTTCCATTAAATCCACTCGCTTCCCCCTGTTGCATAATCTTCCCAGTTTACCTTCTATGCATGTTGTTCTCAGTCTATGAAACCATGAGTTCTAAGTTCTAAATTTGTTGGAAACAAATTTCCCTATGGAGTCACTAGTTTTTTTATGATTAAAATTGTCAACGAACTTTTCCCATGAAGTGTTTCTAAAGCCCATTATTATATAAGACGAATAATACTAGTAGGTCAGACCCCCTTGAACTATTGAAGAATAGATATGTTCATTTTTTATGTTGTGATGATGTGTGACACGGCTTACATGGTTGATGAGATATTTTTTTGTTGGCTATGGTTTGAGATTATGAAATGTTAGTTCCTTATGTTACTACTGCCTATTCTATTCATTGATATCATTGCAACATGTTCTTATCGCACCTGCACAACAAACATGTTAGTGAAAACACATAAAAGGCAGTTTGAAGAAAGGTAAATTACTATAAAAAAATGCAAAAGAAAAAGGATCTAATTCTACAGTTTTACTATACCACATACAAACAATTGGAATGAAATAGGGAACAATGCAACAGTTGCAAAGGGGGGAAATTTTAACTATCCTATATACTATACTATATGAATGAAATACTTAATGGTTATGGTTAAATCCTAGCTAGCAATTTAATGGCCATGTGATTTAATTGAGCTATGTGGTTGATATACATATGCTATATTTGGATGGATGGGATGTTGGTGGCTCATTTGACAAGGTCATGGACGTTAATGGTTATGCGATTTTGTTTGATATATATAATGTGAAATGGGATATATGATGTGGATGGCACATTTGGAAAGTAATAGATGCAGATTCTAACGCAGAGTTAAATTATTGGTGTTAATTAAATGTTTGTTGGCATGTATGGATGAGTAAATGAATTGTGGGTGGAGACGACATACATTTACTTCACGTCACCTTTACTCCTTCCATTAACCACCACCCTAGTCGAGCTATTGTTCAACCTTGCTGCTATGGTTATGCTCTGACTTCTTAGCAGAGAGGAACCGCTCGGCCAACTCTCGTTTTAAGGAATTCAATTATAGGTATGCCTTTGTTTTACCATTCACAAGTATGCTCTGGTTATGAAATGATTAATGGCTTGGGTGTATTGGTTTGTATTTTCCTTAAGTGTTGCAACTATGTAAAATTGTGTTCTTGGAATGAAGCATTGATGGTTCTTTCTACAATAATATTGAATCCATAGAAGTTATTGGTCATCCTGGGTGTTATTTCTCTCTTATCATTGTTGGTTTAGTTGGAGGATTTTGATGGTCTTGGGTCAGCTGGCTATCCTCACGTGTTCACAACTATGTCACATTTATGTCTTTTATGGGTTTAATGGTTGGAGGCATTTTGTGTCACTGTGCTTTGTTCACTTGGGCATTGGTTGATTTCACCACTAAGAGTCATGAAATGAGTTTCTTGTTCTTACTTGGTCATTTCTTCACCCGAGTTCTATGGTTTTTTTATCGAAGAGCATGAGGGTTATACCATGCCTGCATTAAATAACATTGTCAGGCTGAATGAGAGCCTCACCTTTTGTTATGGCCTCCTGCCATGGATTTGTTACCTATCCACGAATGAGTCATGGTTCTTCCTATGTGTGCACCATTGACCTCATATTTTTCACCATTACGAGGAGTTGGATCTATTCTCCCTGTGTTTGCTATAGAGCAAACCCTTAACCCTCCAGTCTGGAGTTTTATAGAGAAGATTGTCAGGCCCATCAAGTTTACTATGGGTTATTGTGGATTGAATGTATTGTCGATTAATTTGAATACACACTCATCCAATTAGTCATATGACAGTCGTGTTGGTTTGGCATCTAGTTACTTCCATTGTTATAACAATGGAAAACCCCACATTGTTAATTTCATAATTCAATACACACAGTCACTCTCCTTATGTTTATTAACTCAGTATTGTTTAATGGAGAGGGTCGATGCCCTGATTCAAATTGATGTGTGGTTGCCACAGTTGTTAGGTCGATTGATTTTCATGACAATGGTGAATTGGTTGGTTGATACACAGTCCTTGGTATTTTTTCACTAAGGATTAATTGGATTTTTAGCTGGCATTGGTTACAAATGCTTGATATTTCTCACACACACCGTGTTGTGCATGTGGTGTTTCTACACAATGAAATAATGGGCATTGTAACTGTTAGTTTTTTTTGGGGCCGAATGGTTATTGCAACCAGGAAGACTATATGAAATGCATCCACTACATGCTTATGATTGTCTGATTGTATAAGCCAAGTTGTAGACAACATAGTTGATTACACTTTGACTAAATTGAAGCAATATTGTATTAAATTGATTTCTCAGCACGATGGGTTGAGTTATTATTGTGACTATGTGTTTGATTTTTTTAAATGGAGATGTTGCATCATAGTGTTTTGGTGACTATGCACTATGTATAATATGGATAGCTTGGGTTTTCACACTCAAGGATACCCATAGAGTTTTAATCATGTTTTTGTTGCAACACGATCATTTGTAGATATAGACATATCGTTGATACGCCGTCGTGTTGGATGTATGGACTAGATTTTTAAAGTCACATTGAATTGGGCTTGCACAGTGACAGAGTTACGCTTGCATTATTGAATTATTCCTCACATAGCTTGTGTTGGAATGGTGGTTGTTGTTTGTATGTTTAAATGTCAATTCAGGTTTTGCAATTTGATCTTGATTATTGGGTTTACTGCCCCTATATATGTTAACAAATATCATTGTGTTTAAATGATAGGCCCAATTGCAGTGATAGTGTGACTTCATTATTAATTTTGGACACATGACTTTGAGTATATTTGTTGATTGAATTAATGTATGGGCATTCATTGATTTTGATGGTTAACAGAGTGGGAATGGTTACTATTTGAAGATTGTTATAAGTTGTAAAGTATATAAATGAAAGTACCATAATCCCTTTATAGATTGTGTGGAATGCATAATGTCTTGTGATGTCACTGTGTTGGATAGTTGATTATCAACAGTGAACTAGTTAAATACACAGTAATTGTTATTCGGTCACAATGATTGATGGTTGGTGCATCTCTTTTCGCTGAATGTTTTATGGATCACTTAATTAATTGCATGAACAGTAATTGTTTTTCTTTCCTTCCATTATTTCATTTTCTGCTAATTACAAATCCATCACCTTCCCATATTCATTTTTTTCACTCCCTATTATGAGATTGATTAGAGTCTAGAGAATTATGGTGTTAAGGAAGTTGAAAGTGGCAATGTCTTGTCTGGATTACAATGATGTTTTATTGGTTTGCTTTACAATTGGTTGTTGTTTTCATTGAGCAGTAACCATGTTCTTTTCCCCCTCATTGTATCATGTTTTTCTCAATGCAATCCCTTCGCATACCCCAGAACCCTTTTCACCCCCTGCTCATTGATAAACAGGAAAACAATTTGTATGGATTGGATTGCATGATTTTGATACATTGTTGAGCCAAATCTATTTCATATTTTTAAGAGTTGTCATGTTTGGTTTTTTAAAAGACTATTTTCTAATCAATCATGCATGCAGGAATGAGTTTTTTCAGTCAAGGTAGCCATGGTTGAGGAAACAGAGGTAGAGGTAATTGGAACTGAGGACCAAGAAGGCCCAGGTTATGCATACATTTTGATGTTGATTCACAAGATCAATTGTTTCAATTGGATTGGGAAGGGAGTAGTCCAACCTAGGCCTGAAAGGCCTCCTTTCCAAGCCCCACAAGCCCCCGGTATCCTCGTACCTCCTCATGTCTCATTACAACCCGAGGTTCCTGAAAATAATGGATGGCATGAGATTGTCCACCTGAAAGTCTCTCAACATCGTGGTTGGCCCAACTTTTCCTTTCCTTCTCCTCCGCCTATTAACCCCATTGTCCAAGATGGACCTGACCACTCGCTAGGGAAATCCTCCCGTTCTAGAAAGAGATTGAAAACTAAGGCCCGCCATGCCCTTGATAAAGGAAAATCCATTTCTTCCCCTTCCTCAACCTACAATGGCTCTGACAAATCTATGTTTTCCCGTATGCATTTGAGGGACGATTGTTCTCACGTGATCAACGAGATTAGGCCTAAAGGCCCTGCACAACCAAAGGAAAATTCATGAAAATCAAGAGGTGACAATAGCAATCAAGGAAGAGTTGCATCACATACTGGGAAATATAGCTTTTGAGTTTTTATTTTTATCCATTTTTTATGACTGTTGACTTCAGGAAATTTTGGACAACATGTTTTATTTTGGATATATGAGTAATATTTTTGAAAATAATTTCAAATTTCATGAGATAAATTTTCCAAAAGTGAATATGTTGATGTGGGACAGAAGGAGGTGTGTTTTAATTAACTAATGGTAATATTATGATTGTTATGATTGTTATTATTTACTTAACAAGGGGTCCCACCTACTAGTTATTATTTATTTACAACCTTTATTATAATTATTACTCTTCCCCCTAACTAAAGTTAGTTGAGTCTTTTAGTTAACTTAACTAATGAGTTGGTTCAACTACTTCAACCAATTCTAATTGTTTAAAAGAAAAAGGAAAGGGAGGAACAAGAGGAGGATAGAAGCAGAAGCATACTAAGGTTTGCTCTTTGAGTTTATGTTGAGATAGTTCACTTTTCATTCATTCATTATTCATAACAAGCCTAATTCTCTTTTATGATAGCAGGATCTTATTGTAGAAAACAATATTTAGGGCTGAATAACATCATTCAGACAATTGTTTTCCATAGGTGTTTATCTATCATAGTCTGTGTAGAATTGTTTGTTTGTGAATTAATTTTCATGACCGATAAAAGCTATTGTGTAGAGTCGAATGGGCAACAATCTATGGCAAACTGATCCAGATTTTAGAGTTCAATTTTGGTTTTTTGTCAGAGGTCCTTTTGTATGTTCCATCAGGGGTGTCTAAGTTTGCCTTTGGTCCAAAATTTCTGCATGAGATTTTGTAAAGAAAATGATTGTTTGGTTAATTTGAATGAAATAAAGGATTGCTTTATGTCTCATCTGTCTTGATTATGTTAAGCCCTAAATAGTGGCTCATTACCCCTTAATTGGGGCATATTACATTAGTAATGTTATTTTATTTATGTCGGCTTTATTCCATTACTTGTAATTATACGTCCTAGTCTCCTATATATACCAAGGAGACATTTTCATTTTGAATAATGTCGTAATCGTACATTTATGTGGGAATAAGGAGGTTTCCCCCTCAAAGAAGTTTATTGTCTAAATTTATCTCATTTTCAAGGCTTTTCTTACTTATTTTGAGGTTTTTCTATGTTATATTGATATTTGGTTCTTAACATATGGTATCAGAGCTCAAGGTCTTGGGGTTTCGCTGCTACATCTGAGACACTGTGGAATTTTCACTATAACTTTTTTTCTACAATGTTTTAGAAGGAAAGTCTTGGAGGTTATTTAGTAGATAGATCAAGGTACATCGGGGTAAAATTTAAGTTTTTGAGGCCTTATAGTTTCATATATACAGCCTATGTAATATAGGGTTCTGGAATCATCTTGAACTAATTCATTGCAGAATTTTCGCTATAACAAATTTTCTGTAATATTTAAGACCCTGGAATCCATAGGATATTCACAGAACTTAGTAAGGTACCTTTGGTAAAAATTTCAGCTTCTAAGTCATCTTAAATTTCTAGATACACCCTATGGAATATAGGGTATCTGACTAGTCCTATTGACTAGTCTCAAGAAGGTGTTCCAAGTAAAACTATCATAACTTCTTTGTAGAGTATCAAAATTGAGTGAGATTAGTTGCATTGGATAGTGGATAGTATTTAGTATTTTGGGTACGAGTTTTAGAATTTTATATCAATTATTTTTTGTGGGGCACGCTATACAAGTGATATCTCCTGGAAAGGCCAAAAATAATCAAGTTGTGGGGAATTTACCACAAATTCCACTTGGAAAATCCAATTTTTATTAGACCTGTGGCATTGCAGAGAATAAATATTAGAGAACTAGAAAAAATAAAGTTTCATATCCATAAGGGCTGAAACTTTGGAGATACAATAGAAGAAACATTGTCTAGCAGAACCACCTCAAAATCAAGGTTCAAAAATGATACTTGGCCAACATGCCACCCAAAAAGGGAACTTCTACACCAAATAAGTCTCCAGAAAGTCCTACTTGGACTCTTGATGAAGGTGAAGAAATGCGTAGGGACATAAATGAATTACAAAAGAAGACAGTGACAAAATATGAACTACAAGGGATGATGGATTCAACTGAAGCTAAATTGGAGGCAATAATGGATACTAAGATGGATGGTTTAAAAAGGGAGATCGTGGAAGGAATGAAAAATTTCCTAATAGAGAGGACACCTGAAACTGAAAATGTGTCCCATGAAATTCATGATGAGGACACAAGGAAGATGAATCAAGAATGGAGAAACTCCAACTTTGGGTTGAAGACCAACCACATTCCTAAGATCGATATGAGGAAGTTTGAGGGCAAGGACCCAATCACATGGATACTTCATATGGAGCAATTCTTTGATCTACATAATGTGCCACATACACAAAAGGTATGAATTGCTTATTTATATTTAGAACCCAATCAATTTGTATGGTATCGATGGCTTTGTTCTCACAAATCACTCGCCACTTGGACAATTTTCATGGAAGAAGTGATAGCACACTATGAGTATACAAGGAGAAATACCTTCTTTAGCCAATTGATAAATCTCAAGCAAAAGGGTTCAATTACAGATCACATTAAGAACTTCCAAAAATTGAATATAAAGATAACATATATTCCAAATGAGCACTTGATTGATGTATTCATAAGAACTTTAAAGGATAGAATTCAACATGAGGTTCTCCTTTGGAAACACAAATCATTGGAGAATGCATTTAGGGTGGCAGGAAATGTTGAAAGTAAAAATATGGCTATGGCTACTAGAAGGATCAATCCTAACAACTATAGAGATAATAATGCTCCTTCTTTTAAAACACCTCAACCTACAAGTTTGACCCCTCAACAGTTGGAGGAAAGAAAAGAAAAAGGTTTATTCTTTAATTGTGACAACAAGTACAATAAGGGACATAAGTGTGATGAGAATAAATTATTCTACATAGATTGTGAAGAGGAAGAAGAACAAGAACAAGAACCATCTCAAGAAGAAAACGTAGAAGAAATTTCGTCTAAAGAGTTGACTCCCATGATATCGTGTAATTCATTGGCTGGAATTAGCACTCCTCAAACCCTCAATATCAAAGGATATATCAAAAAGAAAAAGGTAATAGTCCTAATTGATTCAGGTAGTACTCATAATTTCATTCACTATAAATTAGCCAAAGATCTCAATTTCTTTGTATATCTAGTGACAGAGTTTCAAGTAATGATTGCAAATGGAGGAACTATCAATTGCTCAGGAAAATGCAATAAGATCAATATTACTATGGGGGGATATGTAATGAATAGTCCAATGATTGCTATACCCATGGGTGGTGCTGATTTTGTACTAGGAATCCAATGGTTACAATCATTATGAATGGTGTCTTTTAATTTTCAAAAAGATTTCATGAAATTTTCATTGGAAGGAAAATAAATTGAGTTAAGAGGTATCACAGGGAAACCATGTAAGGTGATAATCTCTAATGGCATGACAAAATTATTTAAAAAGGGGCATCAAGGTGTTATTTCACAACTATTCTCACTATATGTTCAAACATCCAAGACATCTATTCCTCTAGATCTCCAAGGGATCAATGATAAGCATTCAAAATTATTTGAAGATATTCCCAAAGGTCTTCCACCCACTCGAAATCATGATCATGATATTCACATAATTCCTGGGAGTGTCCCTCCTAACATCAGGCCATACAGATACCCTTATGCCCAGAAGAGTGAAATTGAGCACATGGTTGAAGAAATGTTAGAGGCTGGCATTATTAGACCTAGCCAAAGTTCTTACTCTACACCGGTGGTAATGGTATTCAAGAAAGATGGCTCATGGCATATGTGTCTAGATTATCGAGACCTCAACAAGATCACTGTTAAAGATAAGTTTCCTATTCTTGTCATTGATGAATTGTTAGATGAACTACATGGAGTAATCTATTTCACAAAGTTGGATCTTTGTTCAGGGTATTGCCAAATTAGAATGAAGGAAGAAGATATCCCAAAAACAACATTCCAAACTCATGAAGGCCATTATAAATTTTTGGTCATGCCTTTTGGCCTTACAAATGCACCTTCCACATTCCAAGGGTTTATGAATTCCATTTTCAAGCCCTTCCTTCGAAAATTTGTGTTAGTATTTTTTGATGATACACTAATCTATAGAAAGTCTTGGGAGGATCATGTGCAACTTGTTGACAAGTTTGTACAACTACTAAAGGAGAAACAAATACATGCCAAACCATCCAAATGTTTCTTTGGAGTGAAGGACGTAGAGTATTTGGGTCATATTGTATCTCATGAAGGTGTCAAGGTAAACCCTAACAAGATTAAGGCCATGATGCACTGGTTGATTCCCAAATATTGAAGAGTCTTAGAGGATTTTTGGGTTTGACAGGTTACTACCCCAAGTTTGTTCGACACTATGGAAGAATAACAACACCTTTAACGGTAATAACTAAGAAGGATGCTATTAAGAACCAAACATCAATATAGCATATAAAAACCTCAGAAAGAGTACTCAACGCCTTGAAAAAGATATAATTTCAGATAATAAGCCTCTTCGAGGGGGAAACCTCCTTTTACCCCACTTAAATGTTCAAGTACAAGATCATTCAAAATGAAAATGTCTCCTTGGTATATATAGGAGACTAGGAGGTATAATTACAAATAATGGCATAGAGCTGACATAATTAAAATAACATTACTAATCTAAATTACAACTAATGGCCTAGAGCCGACATAAATAAAATAGCATTACTAATCTAATATGCCCCAATTAAGGGGTAATGAGCCAATATTAGGGCTTAACATGCCCCTCCCCTTGAGACAAGTGTTTTCCGCAACGCTTGAGTAACTCTGGATGCTTCTGTATAAAAGACTCATCTTCCCAAGTGGAATCTTCAGCCGATAGTTTCCTCCATTTAATGAGATACTCTGAAATGGATCTATTCATTACCTCTTGAATTCTTGTGTTAGTGATGGCTTCAGTTTCCAATATCATTTTTCCTTCCTCGTCAAGTTCTGGCAATATAGTTTGAACTGGGATCTTGTTTCCTATAACTTTCTTTAAGCATGAAACATGGAAAATTGGGTGTACTCGTGAAGATGTAGGCAGCTCCAATTTGTATGCCATAGAACCAATATTTT